>WNWK01039881.1:0-17239 GCA_009830355.1 Cherax destructor
GGTTTAAGGGTTAATTAATGGATGATGTTGATAAAGATAAGAAAATAGAGTGCATTGAAGAATCTACTGATATGTAATTCTGTGCATAAGAATTTGTACATTTTCTCATTTACAGGTTAAAAGACTGCAGTCTGCAGAGCCTTGGCACTCATTATGTGGATACTGGTATGGGTCTGGAGAGATTAACAGCAACCTTGAATGGCAAAACATCCAACTATGATACAGATCTTTTATTCCTATATTTTCTGCAATAGCAAAGGCAAGGTTATGAAGTAATATGTATGTTTTAAAATTTAATAACCTTAAAATGACACTGGGAAAAACATTGGTCAACCCATTTTCTTCCATGGGAAGCCTACTGTAGATCACTGGAGGATTTTCTCAGCCAGTCCTTGGTTGTTAACTTCTGAATAAACATTGCATATATTTGTGTAATAAAATGCAAGTGCAATGTTTAGAAAACTTTGTTTCAGTCACCAGGGTTTTGTCATTGGATTCATAGGTAGCTAGCTAGTTTTGGTTTCCTAGTTTCTTGTAGTGTTCAAACTGCACCTCTTGCTCTCTTGCTCCTTGTAAGGGGAAACTGTGATTTATTGGGGGTAAGGAGGATGTTAGTGAGGAAAGGAGAGAGTGGTAGCTCATCATTAATTCAAATTAAAATGTTTATTTCTCTGTAAAGATTACAATGAATAGCTATGGGACTATGTGTAGGTTTCTTTAGAACAATTGCAATGGACAAAGAGAAGCTGTATAATAAAACCACAATACAGTATGTAACAGAGCATTCAAAAAGTCCACCATAAACAAAATAATTCAAATTCAAATTCAAATATTTATTTCATTGCAAGTTTACATAGGTTTTGAAATTACAATTATAAACTGAAGTGCAAGGAGAGCACTGACATGCCATGGCATTAAGGGCAGCAATCTAATGGCTTATAGACTATGTACATAATATTAGAGAAATTGATTGAGTTTGTTTTATTTAAAAAATTAGATTGTTCAAATTACAATATGATGATATTACATTGTTCAAATTACAATATGATGGTATTACATTGTTCAAATTGCAATATGATGATATTACATTGTAATAAGTGTTTTGTAGGATGGTAATATAATAGTAAAAATTGAAATTATTTTAAAGGAAAATAACATTGAGCATTTTTGAAAATAATTTACAAGTATGAGTATTTAGTTTTAGGGTGAGTAGGTGGTTTTGAGAAGAGTCTTAAAGTGATTTTCAGACAAGGTTATTTTAGTATTTACTGGTAATGAATTCCAGATTCTGGGGCCCTTTATGTGCATAGAATTTTTACATAGGTTGATATGGACACGGGATATATCAAAAAGTGATCTGTGTCTTGTGTTGTGGTCATGGGTCCTATTAAAGTTGGTGAGGAGAATTTTGAGCGGAGGGTTTATATTAGAGTGTATGTAGTAGGCACAAGAATAAGTGTGAATGTTCTTTATGGTGAGTAGTTTTGGCTTTTGAATATTGCTCTTTATATCACCAAAACAAAGTGGCAATAAACACAAAAACCTGGATTATGTTTGGAACTTATTTTAGATATCATTAAATGGAATATTTAAGCAGGCGAGATTTGAGAGTGCCAAACTTAAGATTTATATTTGTATTTACAAAAAAAAAAAAAATAGTAGTTATGTGCTGTCATGTAACTGATATTAGATACTCAGTTTGCAAAACTAGTATACAGTTGTGTCTACAAATTTAAGGATTTACTCATTTGAAGATTTCAGTTGTCCAACATTTTTGCTGATGTACATCCAGCTAATAGATCTGATTATCCATGAGTATTTTGGTGATGCCCATATTGTTCAGGCTTCGTTCATGACCCTTAAATTGAAAATTAACCATAATTTTTTATGAATGCCAGTATTAATTACATTTAAAGTGATATATTATAGAAATATGGTTTCTGAAGCTTAAAATAAACTTGATTTTCAGGACAGTACTCCTTGTAAATTTGTATGGACAACTGTATAGTACTGTATAGTGTATGAGACTGTTCTTCATAGTAAGAGCTACATATTTAAAATTTGTATGAGGATGACTGCAATATTTAGTTTACATTCAGCATATATCTTGACAGATAAGTGGCAAACCAGCATACACAGGAAGATTTACTGATGATGGTCAGTGTTTAGATACAGCATACAGAATCTTGGCTGATCACATGAGGATGTTGACAGTAGCACTTCGCAGATGGCATGTTTCCTGAGGACAGGTAAAAAATATACTATACGCATCTTTAGTTAATTTTAATTTTATTTTTTTCACGCGGATGGAATATAAAACTGCTGTACTGTACTGTACTCTTTGTTCATTAGTCAGAAGCAGTTCATATGAACAATCCAGTCATCTTGACATAGTGTGCTTTTACATCGTCAGAGGCCCATAACTTACAAACTCTTCAAGTTATATATATTTACACTTAAAAATGGGCTCCTATGAAGCATTTAATGCCATATAACCACCTAACTGCAGTATGTGTGAAATGTAACCATCATCTCTTGTGGTACTGTACTGCTTTGTAAGTTGAACAACCTGGAATGTTACTCATTTGTAATGTGTAAACCTCATGTATTCCCCTACCTTGCAGTTTACACTATAATTAGCCCATTTGATGCTCAGCCTCCAGCAATACCAGTTCTCTTCTGACTGGTCAGCTCTAGGAAAGCTAAGCCACTGATCATTTTTTTATCTACTTGGTACGGTCTAGAAACCCCTGTTATTTGTTGCTTAATTCACACAAAATATGTTGTGATAAAGCACAATGCCAAGGTAGCAATTACAGAAAAGATGTGAAGCAGTTAGTACTTTAATATGCTGCTTTTTTGTGTTTAGAAACAATATAGTACTTTTTCCATTCTTAATTTTTTCATATGAATGTACTGTAGGGCCCCACTTTATGGTGTTTTGCCTTATGGCATTCCGCTAATACAGACATTTCAAATTATGACCAAAACTTGCTATATGGCTCCCCCCACCTGACTTTCTAGTATGGTCACCGTGCGCCACCCAGTTTGTACACTTTTTCCATGAGCACATCTCTCCATTATGTCTGGAAACTTGTCAAAATTTCAAGTATTTTAAAGTTATTTCATATTTTATATACAGCCCCTCCTCACTTACCGACGGAATTCCATTCCTAAGACCCGCCCGCGGGCGGTTGACCCCTGGAACTCTCTCCAGGTAAACCACCCTTTACTGATACATGTACAGTGGACCTCGGTTTCGTACAGCTCCCAACTCCAACAGTTATGTAAGTGTATTTTGTAAGTCCTTTTGTAAGTGTATTTTGGGGTCTGAAATGACTAATCTAATTTACGTTTGTCCCTATGGGAACAAATTCGTTCGGTAACTGCAGAACAGCATTCTGGAAAGAATTATCGACGAAAACTGAGAGTCCACTGTACTTCAAATATGTACCACCCGAAATTAACCCTTTCAGGGTCCAAGGCCTTTTTTGGAAGGGGTGTGCCAGTGTCCAAGAATTTAAAAAAAAAAAAATCTTATTTTTCTTATGAAATACTAGAGAATCTTTTTCTGAGGTAATAAAACAAAAAGTACAAAATTTGATTGAAAATTGACGAAATTATGCTCGCGAATTTTGATGCGTCAGCGATATTTACGCATTGGTAATTTTGCCAAATGTGACTCCCATTTTAGGCCAATTACATTATTCCAGTCGACCAAATTCTTTGCTATTTCACTAGTATTACTTCTATTCTATCGATTGAGCACAAGAAATCGCCCAGTCAACTGTTTCAACTACAAAATAAAGTGATGGGAAATTGGTAATTTAGCCAATTTAACTCAAAGTTCAAAATATTCCAATTTCAAAATAGGGTGCAGAATATACAATGTAGGCATTCCTGGCACTAAATTAACATTTCCTCTGTTCATTAGTTACATTTTCAGTCTTTACAAATGAATTCCATTTTTATTTTTTATTCACATAATGAATTTTTATTCAAACCAAAAAATGGAAGATTTACTGTTATGAAATATTGTAATAATTGTACAAATAATATCACCACATTTGTGAACGTATATTAGACCCACCAGCTGGCGCGTATTAGACGTGTGAGGTCATTTGTTTACTCTTGAACATTGGCAAAAATGTAACATTTCCGTTACTTTGAGCTCAGTTTCAAGCCATTTCCAGTACTAAAACCAATCAAAATCATCTCTATATCTGTAATATATCTTCCATTCTATCAAATGAGATCAAGAAATCCAAATACAACTATAAAAAGTACACGAAGAAACACTGCAAAGTCGCTGTTTTAATCGAAAATTATGGTTTCAGTTTTTTTCTCTCATTATGCACTGCATGCTGCAGGATTTGTTTTATGTGGTGCACACTTACCACATAGATGTATTCTCTCATATCTAGGCCCAAATTTGCCACTCATAGCTTATCTGAGTTAGCTGAGCTCATGACGTAGAACTACGGTTTGGACCCTGAACTCAAAGCTGTAGAACTCGGCACGGATCCAAAGCGGTTAAAACATTCAGTTTTATGTTTGCTGTGAAAATCCTTTCAATCCGTTCATTATTAACTTTTCAGGGTCCAGAGGCCAAATCTCAAAGTGTCAGCCAGGGTCCAAGAATTTTTGAAAAAAAAAAAAAAATATTCTTAAAAATTAAAAATATTATTTTTCTATAGGTAATATAACAAAAATTCCAATCAGTTTTTACTGAGATATAGAGGCGTGAAGTTGACCCTCAATGACCAGGTGGCGGCAACATCTACGACTTCCGTAAAGTCGCATTTTTTATTTTACGTTTTTGTTACTTTTTCTTTTCTTTTCTAATACAGTGGACCCTCGCCTAACGAACAAAATTCATTCCAGAAGCCTGCTCTAGTGCCATTACCGACAATTTACTTCCTTAAGAAATAATGTCACGTAGGTTAGTCTATTTTAGACCCCCAAAAATACACTTCCACAAGCACTTACAATATTATACTTACATAATTGTACGATTTCAGGGTGTTCATTAGGCAGGGGTCCACTGTATTTTTTCCAGTAACTTTTGTGGCCTGTGAGACCAATATAATATATAATTGTACACTCATTGTATTCAACACAATAACTGCACTAATTTGTTCATTATTATATTGCTTACAAAACTTGTTTACAACAAAAAAACATGCAAAAATGTTGTATATTAGTAATGTTCTATTATATATTTACATATGAACAGTCACTGGACATGTTCCTAGAACTGCTGCAGTCTGTGGAAGTCTTTGAAACAAGGTGTCATGCACAGTGGTGTCTTACATTCCTCGCACATAAACCGAGTGTCTTTGCATTTTTGTGACTGCCATTTTGTTTGTGCACAGACAACGCATCTCTTCTGAGCCCATTTCTTCTTAGTTGAAAGAAGCTGTATTAATAAAAATAATAATAATAATATTTTTATTTCATTGCAAGTTTACATCAAGATTTTGTAATTACAATCATGAACTGAAGTGCAAAGAGAGCCACTATCATGCCATGGCATTATGGGCAGACTAAATCTAATAGCTTATAGACTACCTAATACTAGAGAAATTGATTGAGTTTGTTGTAGTTAAACATTAGCTTATAACAGTTAATAAATTTACTCAAATTACAATCTGAGGATATTACATTGTTACAAGTGTTTTGTAGGATGGTTACATCAATAGTAAATATTGAATTATCTTCTTCTTCTTCTTTCAACAAATCAGCCGCTTCCCACCAAGGCGGGATGGCCCAAAGAGAAAAACAAAAGTTTCTCTTTTTAACTTTAGTAATGTATACAGGAGAAGGGGTTACTAGCCCCTTGCTCCCGGCATTTTAGTCGACTCTTACGACACGCATGGCTTACGGAGGAAGAATTCTGTTCCACTTCCCCATGGAGATAAGAGGAAATAAGAACAAGAACTAGTAAGAAAATAGAAGAAAACCCAGAGGGGTGTGTATATATATGCTTGTACATGAATGTGTAATGTGACCTAAGTGTAAGTAGAAGTAACAAGACATGCCTGAAATCTTGCATGTTTATGAGACAGAAAAAAGACACCAGCAATCCTACCATCATGTAAAACAATTACAGGCTTCCGTTTTACACTCATTTGGCAAGACGGTAGTACCTCCCTGGGTGGTTGCTGTCTACCAACCTACTACCTAGGATTGAATTATATTATAGGAAAATAACACTGAGCATTGTTGAAAGTAGTTTACAGTATGAGTATTTAGTTTAAGGTGAGTAGGTGGTTTTTGAGAAGAGTCTTAAATTGATGTTCAGACCAGGTTATTTTAGTATTTACTGGTAATGAATTCCAGATTTTGGGGCCCTTTATGTGCATAGAATTTTTACACAGGGTGATATGGACACGGGGTATATAAAAAAGTGATCTGTGTCTTGTGTTATGGTCATGGGTCCTGTTAAAGTTGGTGAGGAGAAATTTGAGCGGAGGGTTTATATTAGAGTGTAGAGTTCTATGTATGTAGTAGGCACAAGAATAAGTGTGAATGTTCTTTACAGTGAGTAGTTTTAGACTTTTGAATATTGATGGAGTATGCTGTGTAGAGTGGGAATTTGTTATCATTCTGACTGCATCCTTTTGCTGGGTTATGAGCAGTCAAAGGTGATTTAATGTTGTTGATCCCCATGCACAAATTCCATAGGTGAGATAAGGGTAGATGAGTGAATGATACAGTGCAAGGAGAGCTGATTGAGGCACATAGTAGCGTATCTTTGATAGTATGCCTACTATCTGAGATTTTCTTGAAAATTTGTAGTACATATGTGTGTTTGGAATTTGAGGCTACTGTCAAGGTGGATTCCTAGGAATTTTCACTCTGTGAGTCTTGTGATGGGTGATCCATTGAACGTTATGTTAATTGGAACATTTGTAGCTCTTTTTCCCACCATATGGTGGTCTGTTGCCAGTCTTTATTTGGTACATATTATATGCATTGAGGATTGAAATGTCCATGAGATGGAAGAAAAGTTTCATGTACCACTTGTAACTCTTACGAACACAATCAGCAAATCCAATCTGCATGTCACATTTGTCAACCAAATGCATGTTTTGTGTATAGGTAATCACTGTTGCTGGTTTTAGAATACATTCATTAGTTACTCTATCCACCTTGCCACTGTCTTTCATTTTGTTATGGTGAATGGATGTCAACAATGTGACATCTCGTTTGTCATGCCACCGTAATGCCATGATGTCATTGGCAGCAAACACCTGCACCTCTCCACTACGAGTGCCTGCGTCGAACCTGGGCATATGTTTATGATTAGAACGCACTGTGCCACACGTGTCTGTCATGTTCACTCGCAAGAAATCAGTGAGTAAGGGGCTTGTGTACCAGTTATCAGTATATAATGTATGCCCCTTACCAAGATATGGTGCCATCATTGTTCTCACTACATCACCTGAGATACCCAATAACATCCTGGTATCTTTCAATGTTTTACTTCCCGTGTATACAGTTATGTCCAATACCAGGCCACTGATACAGTCACAGAGTACAAACAGTTTTATACCAAAGCGTTTCCTCTTGGTAGGTATATACTGCTTGAACGACAGTCTACCTTTGAACAAAATCAAAGACTCGTCAATTACAAGATTCTTGAATGGATAAAAGTACATGTTGAACTTTTGTTTCAGAAACATAAAAACATTTCTAATCTTGTATAACCTGTCATTTCTGTCAAGCCTGGTTTTGTCAGAGAAGTGCAACATACGTAACAGTAAGATAAATCTGTTCACTGGGATGATTTCACTGAAGGCCGGGGTAGAAATTAGCCGATCTGTGGACCAGTATGATTTTGTATTATGCTTATAGACATTAGGCATAAGCATTGTTGTTGCAAAAAATAAATGCATTTCAGCCACAGTTGTCTCCTTCCACTGGTGTAGTCTTGACTGTGGTGATATCATTGCATTTGCCATGGTGTAATCAAAATACTTTTTACTTTCCCTGACAGTATTTTCCATCAAGGGGTGGTCAAAGTATAGTTCAAAGAATTCCAGTTCATTTGCAGTTTTTCCAAGGGAACAAGATGGCAGGATTCTGCTTTGAGTGTCATCAAACTGATGGGGATTGGGAACAAAATTGGGATTTTGCTGCCAATCCCAGATGCGGTTTGCTGGTGGATACTGGACATCATAAGCTGGTTGTAGTTAGTTGGGGTTGTGATTGTGCAGGTTGTGGTGTGGGGGTGGATGAAGATGTGCTTTGTCGGACCTGCTGAGTTGGTGGTGTGGGTCCCAGCCTGGGATGGTGCCGCATGCTGCGTGCTCGTAATACCACCACCACCACTATCACCACCACCTACTGATGCCTTTGGTCTATCCATACCAATTGTAGCCACATCATCATCACTTTCACTGTCTATTCCAGGTGTAGGGCCATGGGATGTACTCCGGCATGTACTCTGGGATGTACTCCATCCCCTTGGAATTGCATATGGTACACTATCCGAGCACATGCAGTGGTGTATATACTGATGCTTCACTGGTGAATATGATTCCTCACTATCACTACTCGAATGGTCATCAAGAGCAATAAAATTAAAGTCCACATCACTATCATCACCATTACTCAAATCCAAGGCGCCACACGAAAATATTAGTTTTCTCTTGTGACGAGGTACAACTGAATATGACTGAGACGCATCAGCACCAGAGGTCGAAGGTTGAGGGTTGTCAGGATTTTCGGCACTATTTTCGATACCCTGAGTATTGCTTTCGGTCACAAATTGATCAAAACCATAGAATTCCTCTTCAGATCCACTTCCATCAGTGTTAGAACTATCACTTGGGAAGAGGAGAGTTCCAATTCGCCTGGGAGTCAGAGCTGCCTTGCCGCGAGGCATGGTGAACAAAGTGTAGTGAGATGGCGTTCCCTCAATGCCATGTGGGCAACCCAATTTTTTGTTTACTGCGCACACTGATCATGCAGACCCATTCTCTTAGATGTAAGCCTACCATCCTTCTCACTGTAAATTTGAAGCTGCTAGAATTTTGGTGTAGTTCTATGGCTTGGACCCTGGCTTCAAAGCCGTAGAACTACGGGACAGACCCTGAAAGGGTTAATGGTAATACAACATGAAATACAGTGGAACTCCGGATTTCGTACACACCGAATATCGTACGTTTCAGATTTAGACCACTTTTTTGGGCAAAATTTTGGTCCGGATTTCGTACCTTCACCCGGAAATCGTACGTATCAGATGCGTCCGCCCGTCCGGGATGCTGCCACTCATGCGTACGTGTCTCAGTCTGGATCTGTCACTGGTCAAGTGAGCATTACTTCGCGTGTTCATCTGAAACATTTCGTAATCATTGTTTTTGTGCTTAACTATTGAGTGCGACTGCAAAATAAGCCACCATGTGCCCAAAGAAAGTTCCTAGTGCTAGCTCTTTGGTAAAGAAGGTGAGAAACACGATTAGCTCTCCTCGCCTTCTTCCATATGCCAACAAGAGCCTTCAATAAAGGTATGTAATAGTGATTTAAATGTTCATTTATTCATTTCATTAGTGCTTTATATTTATTTTTCATTGTTTTCTGTATGTAAAATTAATAATAATAATAATAATTAATAATAATAATAATAATAATTTTATTATTTCAATGCATGTTACAAGTGTACAATGTTATTGGTAGTTACAAAAATAATACAATTATAAAACTGTAATGCAAGGAGAGCCACTGGCATGCCATGGCATTAGGGGCAGTTTATTCTAGAGACTTATTCACTAAGTACTTAATGCTAAAGAAATTGATTGAGTTTATTCTAGTTCTATATTATTTAAATTTTTAAATGGTTATACATACTATTTAAAGACAATACAAGAGAAATTGGTTGAGTTTAATCTAGTTGTAGAATTTATTTCAAATTACAGTATGTTGATGCTATACTAGTATAATAACAATACTAGAAATAGTTTTTAGAGTTTCATCTAGGTATATATTTTATTTCAAATTAAGAAAATGATGATACTATAAGATTTTAAATGACAATATGATGATATGAGATTGCAACAAGTGTTAAGGAGGATGAACATATCAAAATGAGATCTTCTTAAGTAAAATAATATTGGGTTTGGAAGTTTGTTACAGTATGAGTATTTAGTATAGGGTGAGTAGGTGACTTTTGAGAAGAGTCTTGAATTGATTTTCCGACAAGGTTAACTTGATATTTACTGGTAATGAATTCCAGATTTTGGGGCCCTTTATGTGCATAGAATTTTACATTGGTTAGTATGGACTCGGGGTATGTCAAATAGTGATCTGTGTCTTGTGTCATGTTCGTGGGACCTATTAAAGTTGTTGAGGAGAATTCTGAGCGCAGGGTTAATATTAGCATGTAGAGTTTTATGTATGTAGAAGGCACATGAATAGGTATGAATATTTTTATGGTGAGTAGTTTTAAGGTTCTGAATATAGGTGGAGTATGCTGTCTAGAGTGGGAATTTGTTATCATCCTGACTGCAGCCTTTTGCTGGGTTATGAGTGGTCTAAGGTGATTTAATGTTGTTGAGCCCCATGCACAGATTCCATAGGTGAAATAAGGGTAGATAAGAGAATGATATAGTGCAATGAGAGCTGGTTGAGGCACATAATAGCGTATCTTAGATAATATACCTACTGTCCTTGAGATTTTCTTGGAAATTTGTTGTATGTGTGTTTGGAATTTAAGACTACTGTCAAGGTGGATTCCTAGGAATTTTCCCTCTGTGAGCCTTGTGATGGGTGAACCATTTAGCGTTATGTTAAGTGGAACATTTGTAGCTTTGTTTCCAAACTGAATGTAGTAGGTCTTGTCCGTATTGAGAGTAAGCTTATTTGTCATCATCCATGTTGATATTTTCTGTAATTCGGCATTAACTGTGTTGGCTAGTACGACTGGATTTGGGTGAGAGAAGACATATGTTGTGTCATCTGCAAACAAAATGGGTTTGAGTAGTTGTGATGCATTCGGTAGGTCATTTATGTAAATGAGGAATAGGAGTGGCCCCAGGACACTACCTTGAGGACACCGACTGTAATTTGTTGTGTGGAAGAGTTCTCTCCATTTGTGTTCACGTACTGACTTCTGTTGCTAAGGTACGACTTTAGGTAGTTGAGGGGTGCCCCTAATACCATAGTGCGCTAGTTTTGTGAGCAATAAATCATGGTCGACTGTATCAAATGCTTTGCGTAGGTCTATGAAGATTCCCAGCGGAACCTCTTTCTTCTCAAGTGCGGTGTATATTAACTCTAACATGTGTGTTATAGCATCGTTTGTGCTCTTGTTGTTCCTGAATCCAAATTGACAGGGTTTAGTACATTGTGTGAGACGAGGTAGGAATAGATCTGTTTATGAATTAATTTTTCGAAGATTTTAGAAAGCAGTGGTAAATTTGAGATTGGTCTGTAATTGTTCAAGTCAGTTTGGTCACCTCCTTTGTGGATCGGGGTGACCCTAGCTATTTTGAGAATTGATGGGAAGGTTGAAGATTCAATGGATTTATTGAATAATGCTGCTATAATTGGTGACAGTACATGTGTAGCTTTTGTACATAAAGGGTGGTAAGCTGTTTATGTCTCCTGCTTTGTTTTTAAGGGTGTTGATTATGTGTGAGACTTCAATTGAGTTGGTAGGAGCTAGGAATAGTGTATCTGGGTAGGTGTTGGTGAGGTAGTCTGTTGGACGAGTGTTCGAGCTTGGGATCCTACTCGCTAGATTCTTTCCTATGGTGGAGAAGAAAACATTAAGTCTATTTGCTGTCTCAATTGGTGAGAGTAGGGGTTCGTCTGTTTTTGATAATTTGATGGTATTGTTCGTGGATATCTTTTTATTTCCTAGAATTGTAGATAGGGTTTTCCAGGTCTTTTCATATCACCTTTTACGGTCTGGAGTCTGTTCTCATAATACAATTTTTGGACCTTCTTATCAGGCTAGTAAGGATTGATGAGTAGCGTTTGGATTGTTCTCTGGTTATTTGACCCCTTCTATATTGTTTTCATATTGGTGCCTCTTATTTATGGATTTAAGGATGCTGGGTGTTAGCCAGGGATTGTTAAGTCTCTTAGCTGTGATCTGTTTAGTTTTTCGGGCAATGTCTGTTATAGAGGTTATGTGTTTTTTAAGAAAGTTCTTGATGCATTCATTAATATCTGAGTGTGTTTCCAATTCGTTAAGCCAGTCAATGTTCGTCATAGCTGATATAAAATTATTAACAGCAGACTCATTATGTAGTCTGAAGGTAACTTTTGCAATTTCTTGGGGCAGAATGCCTAGGTTAGTTATGAGAAAGGTAGGGTAGTGGTCTGTGGTGTTTTCTGTGATTATGCCTGATTTTTGAGGAGATATTGTGTTAGTCCAGATGTGGTCTAGTAACGAGGTACTATTATCAGAGATTCTTGTAGGTTTTGATATTGTTGGTAGTAATAAGCAGTTGCTCATAGTGTTTGTGAATTCAGTTACCTGCGGGTCTTGGTCATGTAGGAGATTTATGTTGAAATCTCCTGTGAGCAGCAAATGATCTTTGTTAAGGCGTGAATCGATTATCAGGTTTCCTAGTTTTTCACTAAAGTGGCGGATGTTTGACTGTGGTAATCTGTAGATGTTTATCACTGTTGAGGGGTTTTTGCAGGTCTTTTGATTTAAATTTAGCTATAATATATTCTCCATGTTCATCCCTTGTACAAGAATTCTCGATACAATCGAGTTGATCTGTATAATATATTGCTGTTCCACCCCTCGCTGGTCTGTCCTACAGTTGTGAATGGCTGTGTAACCTGGGATGGCATAGATACCTGTAGTATCAGGCTTTAGCCAGGTCTCAGTGAGTGTGATGATTGACATATTGGACTGTAGGGATTGGAGTAGTGCTGTGAGGTCATCATAATGTTTGCTCAACGATCTAACATTGTAATTGAAGATAGTTAAGTTATTGTTGGCTCTGAGTAATGTCTTTGCTTGATCAGCTGTGTAATAGTTACAATTGCTGTTGGAGTCATGTAAGTCATTTAATAATAGGTTGATATCAGGATCAATGCCTGTAATCATATGGATTAATGTGATTCTATAACTAGACTTGGGAACAATAGATTATGATAACTTAATGATATGGTATTAGATTAAAGTCTTACTTGCTAATGGATTAACACAATTATGTGCAAGTGTTTACAGGAATTTTTACAGTGATATAGGATATTTGAAAAATGTTAATGATATACTAATTTAACTGTCTAATGAATGGTTAGAACAACTTCAATGACTAGTATTAAATTGGTATGGAAAAATAAATTTTTGATTCAATGTGGCACTGGTTGAAACTTTAGTATATGAAAGGCAATAAGAGGTTAATGAATGCAAAGAGCTATTGAACTAGAAGTTAAAATAGATTTGACTAATATTAAAAGTAGTTTAGATTAAATTGAAGTTAATAAAGTGACTGAAGTTGGCTAATGGTAAAGGTATTTATAAGATATAAGTAAATGATTGCACTTATCAGGTAGTTGCTTATAAAGGAAATATTAAGTAAGTCACATATACAATGAGGTAGTTGTTAGAATATATGAATACAATTAAGCAAATAAAGTGACTGAAAGTTGACTAAAGTTGGCTAATGGTAAACAGTATTTATAAAATATAAGTAAATGATTGCACTTATCAGGTAGTTACTTATAAAGGAAATATAAAGTAAGTCATATACACAATGAGGTAGTTGTTTGAATATAAGAGTACAATTAAGTAAATAAAGTGACTGGAATTTGCTTTTGGTAAAAGGTATTTGAAAGTATGAGTAAATAATTGCACTTATTTGGTAATAGCTTATAAGAAAAAAATAAACTAAGTCACATACACAATGAGGTAATTGTTTGATAATAAAAATATAAAAGAAAAACAATAGTGAAAAAGTAGTAATTAAATTTCAAGTAAAAAGTAATTACTAATATTGTAAATAGATTGGGTTGGGAAAAGGTAATGATAGATTTGTATTAAAAATAAAAAAATAAAAGTAAATGGTTACAGAGACGTTAAAAGATAAATATATAGTAAAATAGGATGTACAATTATATTTAGTGGGAAATTTAATATAGTGAGGTAGCAGATTATTAGAACAAAAATGAAGTTAATTACATTAATATATAATCAGTTTTGGGAGAAATGTAAGATTGTGCGGTTGCAGTTACTAATACAACTGTTGCACTAACGCAGACTAAGGATTAGGTCATTGATATTATTCAGTCTCTGTAAGATTAGCATCTCGAAGGAATGTGGACAGTTCATTTTCATTCGTGATATAATAAGCACGGCCTACATTTGTTTTCTTAACTAGGATTTTCCCTTCTCGGGAACTATAGTTATTCTTTAAAAAAATTATTTTTTGTTAATATTTTTGGGTGTCTGGAATGGATTAATTGTATTTACATGTACGTACATTATTTCTTATGGGAAATATTACTTTGGCACGTTTTGGATTTAGACAGACCTGGAACAGATTAAGAACGAAATCCGGGGTTCCACTGTAGGTCAGTAACTTACTTCCGAGACATTCCAGGAAACGAGTGCATAGCTGATTATTTGGGATTTTTTTTTGTTGAGAAAATTACACTTTTTTCAGTCTTTGCATAAGATAAGAGTGATCTTCTATAGATACCCTTCAGGCGCATAACGCATTTTCTGTAATGGTCGCGGTCACTTTTTTTTTTTTCTCTCCCTGCCTCCCTCCCTTCAATACCTCTCCATACAGTGGACCCTCGAGTTTCAGCGGCATCGTGTTTCGTGAATTTCGCCTTTCAGCACCTTTTTTCAGCGAAAAATAGACTCAAGGTTCATGATTTTTTTCGCGATTTGGCGGCGGTATGGTACGCGTCCAGCCCTTCTCCCAGCATCAGGCTGTAAACAAAGCCAGGCTGCCAGTACTCACCTAATTGTGGTTGCAGGGGTTGAGACTCAGCTCCTGGCCCCACCTCTTCACTGTCCTCTACTGGGTCACTTCTCTCCCTGCTCCATGAGCTTTATCATACCTCGTCTTAAAGCTATGTATGGTTCCTGCCTCCACTACCTCACTTGCCAGACTATTCCACTTCCTGACAACTCTATGGCTGAAGAAATGCTTCCTAACATCCCTTTGACTCATCTGAATCTTCAACTTCCAATTGTGCCCCCTTGTTTCTGTGTTCCCTCTCTGGAACATCATGTCGCTATCTACCTTGTCGATTCCCCGCAGTATTTTGTATGTTGTTACCATGTCTCCTCTAACCTTCTGTCCTCCAGTGTTGTCAGGCCGATTTCTCTTAACCTTTCTTCGTAGGACATTTCCCTGAGCTCTGGAACTAACCTTGTCGCAAACCTTTGCACTTTCTCTAATTTCTTGATGTGCTTGGCCAGTTGTGCGTTCCAGACTGGTGCTGCGTACTCTAGTATGGGCCTAACGTACACGGTGTACAGTGTCTTGAACGATTCCTTAATAAGGTATCTGAACGCTAATCTTAGGTTTGCCAGTCGCCCATATGCTGCCACAGTTATCTGGTTGATGTGTGCTTCCGGAGACGTGCTTGGTGTTATACTCACCCCAAGGTCTTTCTCCTTTGATGAGGTTTGTAGTCTTTGTCCACCTAGCCTGTATTTTGTCTGCGGTCTTCTTTGCCCTTCCCCGATCTTCATGATTAAATTCGAGAAGCCAGTTGCTGGACCAGGTGTCCAGCATGTCCAGATCTCTTTAAAGTCCTGCCTGGTCGTCATCCGATTTGATTCTCCTCATCAATTTCACATCATTTGCGAACAGAGACATCTCCCGTCCGTCAATGTCATTCACATATATGTACCTAGAATAGCACTGGTCCTAGGACTGACCCCTGCGGGACCCCGCTCATCACAGGCGCCCACTGTGATACCTCATCACGCACCATGACCCATTGTTGCCTCCCTGTCAGGTATTCCCTGATCCATTGCAGTGCCCTTCCTGTTATACACACTTGGTCCTCCAGCTTCTTCACTAATCTCATATGAGGAACTGTGTCGAATGCCTTTCCTGCAGTCCAGGAAAATGCAATCAACTCACCCCTCTCTCTCGTGTCTTACCTCTGTTACTTTGTCATAGAACTCCAGGAGGTTTGTTACACAGGATTTGCCTTCCATGAATCCGTGCTGTCTGGCGTTGATAATCCTGTGCCGTTCCAGGTGCTCCACCACTCTTCTCCTGATGATTTTCTCCATGACTTTGCACACTATACACGTAAGTGACACTGGTCTATACTAGTTTAGTGCCTCTTTTCTGTCTCCTTTCTTAAAAATGGGAACTACATTTGCCTTTTTCCATACCTCAGGCAGCTGCCCAGTTTCAAGGGATGTGTTGAATATTGTGGTTAGTTGCCCACTCAGCATCTCTGCTCCCTCCCGAAGGACCCATGGGGAGATATTGTCCGGACCCATCGCTTTTGAGGTATCAAGGTCACTGAGCAACTGCTTCACCTCCTCCTCAGTTGTGTGTATGCCATCCAACACTTGGTATATTCCTTGTTGGTGACCCACTCTGTCCTGTCTACCCAGATGCCTTCCTGCCTCCACTGTGAATACCTCCTTAAACCTCGAGTTGAGCTCCTTACATACCAGTGTGGCATTGTTTATGGGTGAGTGACCATCACCTCAAGCATTCATAAGAGATACATATTCCATTCATTTTTGTGCTTGCAACTGCTAAATCAGCCAACATGGACCCAAAGAAAGCTACTAGTAAAGAAGGTGAAGGTGAGAAACATGATCGAATTGTAGAAGGAAATAATTGCAAAATATGAAAGTGGAGTGTGTGTGGCTGAGTTGGCCAGACTGTATGGGAAGCACCATTCAACCATCACTTCGATCGTGGCAAAAAGAAAGGAAATCAAGGAAGCTGTTGTTACAAAAGGGGTAGATATGCTCACAAAAAGAGATCGAAAATACTCGAACAAGGGGAGAAGTTATTGTTGGTGTGGATTAACCAAAAAAAGTTAGCAAGAGATACTGTTATGCAATCAATAATTTCTGAAAAGGCAAGGCAGTTGCACGACGATCTCATAAAAAAATGCCTGCAACGAGTGGTAATGTATGTGAAGTTAAGGCCAGCAAAGGCTGGTTTGAGAGATTTAACCCTTTCAGGGTCCAGAGGCCAAATTTCAAAGTGTGCACCAGTGTCCAAGAATTTTCAATTTTTTTTTTATTTTTCTTATGAAATGGTTGAGAATC
>WNWK01039882.1:0-17238 GCA_009830355.1 Cherax destructor
AGGTGGGTGGGGTAAATGAGTGAGTGATATAGGGTAAGGAGAGCTGGTTGTGAACATAGTACCGTATCTTGAATAGTATTCCCACGGTCTTTGAGACTTTCTTGGAGATTTTTGTATATGTGTCGAAATTTGGGCCACTGTCAAGATGGACCAAAATTTTCCCTCTGTGAGTTTTGTATAGGGGACCCGTTTATCATTATGTTAAGTGGTGGTTTGTAGCTCTGTTCCCAAACTGGATAAAATAGGTTTTATCAATATTGAGAGTGTTTGTTGGTCATCATCCGGTAGATATTTTCTGAATTCAGTATTTGGTTTGGCTAGTTGTCTGGGCTTGGGTGAGAGATAACGATGGGTGTCATCTGCAAAAAGTTGGGTTTGAGTAGTTGAGATGCATTTGGGGTGGTCGTTAATGTAAATGAGAAAGAGGGGAAGAACACCCCTGTGGGACACCTATGGTAATAGTTTGGGGTGGAGCCAGCTCCACTTGTGTACACATATTGGTTTCTGTTGCTAAGGTATGATTTTAGGAGTTTAGGAGTGTCCTCTTATATGTCCCTAAAAATCAATCACATGGTAAACTTACAAAGAAATAAAAATTTGTATTTGTATTTGTATTAAGTTCATGGGTATTAACTAAATCCGCAAGGATTACACAGTGCCAGAGAATGGGAGAGAATAAGATTTGATCCAAGGAAAGGGAGGGTAGCCCACTTGTGATAAGAACACTCACCGGCGTCAAGGCACCTTGTCTTGGAGGGTTAATAATAAATAACCCACACTTGAAAGAGACAAATGGGTTGTGTTGTATTAACTTCCCTTTCTTTGAAGGATAATAAGTTACGCAGATAAAACTCACGGACATAGTAAATCTAGTTTCATCTGCTTGTATGTACTTATATTTTCATTGTTTGACTGTTGAACTTTAGCTTCTTGTTTAACCTATGGCGTCTGGTTACCCGTAGCTCGGTGGTGTGAGCGCCCGTCCTCAACCGAAAGGTATCAGGTTCATTACTAGGCCAGGTGAATGGGCTTTTTTTGTGTCCTCTACTTTCCAAGAAGTAAAAGTAGGTAAAAAAGGGAGGAAGGGAAATGGACGCTTTGTCGTCTGTTGTACGATGACATTATTGGGAAAAATGTAATGCAAATGTGATATATACCCATAATTGTTGGTATGAAAAAAAAAATGCGACATGTGGAGACTTATGTGTTATTCAGATTATTAAGTAGCCCCAAAAGGTGAATACCTATTTTTTTATTTATTAACACATCGGCCGTTTCCCACCAAGGCAGGGGGCCCGAAAAAAAAAAAAACTTTCATCATCATTCCTCCATCACTCTCTTGCCAGAGGCGTGCTTACACTGCAGTTATAAAACTGCAACATTTAACATCCTCCTTCAGATGCCGGCACTGTCTTCCCATCTCCAGGACTCAAGTCCGGCCTGCCGGTTTCCCTAATCCCTTCATAAATGTTCTTTTCTTCCCTCCAACAGCATCAAGTATTAAAAAACCATTTTTCTCCATTCACTCCTATCAAATACGTCATGCATCTTGCTGGAAGTCCAAGCCCATCACACAAAACCACCTTTACCCCTCCCTCCAACCATTCCTTGACCGACCCCTACCCCGCCTTCCCTCCACTACAGATTTATACACTGAAGTCATTCTATTTGTTCCATTCTCTACATGTCCAACACACATCAACAACCCCTCCTCAGCTCTCTGGATAATAGTCTTGGTAATTCCACCCTCCTAATTTCCACACTACGTTCGCTGCATTATATTCACACCACACATTGATCACCTAATACAGTCACAATTAAATTGTAAATGAATACTCAGAACATATGAGTATTAGGTATCCTTTAAATGTCCTCAGGCCAGCTTACTATTAGTGACAAATAAACGGAGCCTTTTCAACATTTATTTTCTTTCTGTTTTTACACACGAGGAAACGAAATCCCCAGAAATTAATAATTATACTGGTCAGGACGAAAATAAATTATGAACATCAAAGTCACTGACTATGACATGATCCTCTAACAATTGAAAGACTGAAGCCAAACAAGACACTGAGCCCTGATGAGCTGTTTTCAAGGGTTCTAAAGGAATGCAAGGAGGAACTACCTGGAGTCTACCTGAGAGAATTCCAGGGTCAACCCCCCGGCCCGGTCTGTGACCAGGCCTCCTGTTGACCAGAGCCTGATCAACCAGGCTGTTACTCGTTACTCCATACAAAGATCGTGCAGAAGTTTGAGGTAATCAGTCCCTTAGCCTTGAGTCGATGTTGAGTCCATCAATCTTTTCAATCTTCACGATTCTTCTTTGTATTGGACTGATGAAGACACTGTGTGGCGAAACTTTCCTCAATAAAGATACCCGGTTGCATATGTGCTGTTATCAACTTGTCGGTTTCGAACCATTCATCTACATACAGGTATTGCACCGGATAAAGGAAGATGGTAATATGATCCCAAACAAAGCGGATGAGAGGACCATAATTCAAATTATAGATCAGTCAGCCAACCTTAATCGTGGGAAAGTCGATGGAATCAATAATTGTATCAGTTGGAAGCCACCTTGAAACACCAATTTGATCAATGAATCTTAGCACTGTTTTACAAAGGAATGTTTCTGTCTTGGAATTTACTAACCTTTCCATGAAGGTATTCAAGGCAGTACATAAGATAAAGAGTGGTACTGTATATATGGATTTTAGTAAGTCTTTTGATAAAGCCACACAAGAGACATTAAAAAGTGGCAGTACATGGAATAGGTGGAGAATCATCTCCCGGTGGAACATGGGAAGAAAGCGGAATGGGGACCAGTTATGATTGGTGTGCCACGGGGTCAGTGGTGCGATCCTTGTTGTTCAGTCCGTAAACAATGATGAATAAATAGGACATACGTAAGTTTGCCGATGACACTAAAAGAGGCCATCAAATTTCTGATGTCCAAAAACTGGATGACCAAATAGGTTGATGTGGTCAGAGAAGTGGCAGGTGCAAACAAGTGTAAGGTTCTAATTTTGTGGGTTTAGTGCTTGGTTTTGATTGTAATAATAATAATTTAATCTTTAAGAAAATGAAATAATATGGAACTTATGAGCCAAACACTGTAGATCTTAGCCAATGGGAATGCGAAAAAATATTTAGAAGTTTGATTAGCAAAATTTAAAACCAAGACAATAGTAAAGCTAACAGAATTTTTGGCTTCGTATAAAGGAACATAAATAATAGACGTCCTAAGGTTATACCTCAACTTCATATATTCTTGGTTGGACCTCATGAATTATGCTATTCATAATTATCATATTTCTAATCTCATTAAAAAAGAATCACTACAACAGTGGATACCTAAGATGATACCTTCAAGGAGGTGTTATAACGCCCGGAAGGGCTCTTGATCCAAGGATCTGGTTTTTCCCTTTCCTTGGATCAAACCTTTGACGCCCATATACCGGAGCGGCATGATCCCTCACGGGTTTGGCTCTTCAGAATGAATATAATGACAAAGTGGTTTAATTACATTATTATTGGAAGCCCTAAACCCACAGGGGTTTTTGGCCAGGTAAGGGAGGTAAAGTTGCTCAGTGCAAGGAAAGAAACAAGTCCAATTTTTGATGAAGAGCCTCCACCGGAAAATGAGGCACCTCCCTGGGGGGGAAGCAAGAGGTGGGCTGCATATACTGGACAGATTTTATTTTCCCGGGCAGCGCTAAATCCCAGGGGTCATACAGCCCGTTGGGGCGGGAGGCGACCAGGTATAATCCAAGGAAGTGGAGGGTAGCTCCCACCTCCGGATCAAGATCCCTTCCCTCTCCCTGGAAAGCTGAGAGAAGATCAGTAGCAGAGAATTGTGGGTGTCAATACGTCCGATTCCTCACTCTTGAAGACGCTTCCTTCTCCTCTTCCTCCTCATAACGTTAATATTTCTTCACAGCAACGCCTCTGTACTTTCAAAAACATGGAATTAAGCACTAATGCCCTCTACTCTCTCCCTCGTTTTTTAACATAATGAAATTCTAGTTCTTTACAAGTCAGTCATTTATGGTCAAAATTCGGACGAATTACTGTAAACAGCTGATTAAGGGAAGGATATTTGTAATTTATATATATTTAACCCGTCTCCGTTATTAATGTTAAGGGTTTTTGGGAAGCTATGAAACTGAAGGTGGGTTGCTGCAAAGTGGACTAGTTAAATATTAAGGAATTCGATAATGAAGGTGGTGGGGGCGTCTTATGGCCTCCTCCACAAAGTCAGTTGCTTTTTATTTAGGCTTTCAGTACACAATTATTTATGCATAGTGATCTTTAATACACATGTTATTGGGCATATAACAAGTACTTATGTAGATTTAATAAAGGATAACCCACTTTAATCAAAGAATGTGACATTCTCATTTTTTACCATCACTAACATATATAAAATAAAGTTATGTGCACACTACTACCTCAGTAAATTCACATGATGAAGATAATTCACCAATTGATGGACTTATAATTCCAGGGTAGTAAGGTGAGATAAGGATAGTTGACGACCCTGAGGGGGTGGGGGGGTGTGGCTGGTTGCTACATCTTCAAGCAGCTGGTTTGTTAACCAGAATTATTACACATTAAGGTTTTAGAGATATCAGGTAGGAAAATGTGGGTGATATGAGGTCAACCTCAGACCAGGAGAGTCTGAGAAAAGCTGTGACTGACCCCAGCAATCACAATTAGGTGAGTACCACAACACAGGGACATACCATTTTTTACCATGAATAGCATATATCTTAATGGTAAAAGAATTTATTTGGGTGAATTCAACTTTTTGGATGAAAACAATTGTCTGACGAAATAATGTGTGTAATTATTAGGATAACCCCCCAAAAAATCTAAGCAATTTATTTCCTGGGGGACAAAATATACATAACATAAGAAAAAGGAACACTGCAGCAGGCCTACTGGGGCCCCTGAGGCAAGTCCATTTTCCACGCTTAAGCCAATGCCTTAATGTAGTCAGGTCAACCACTTAAGGGAGGAGAAGACATCTGACTTAGTAGCAAAGCTAGTCAGGTTCAACTCACCCCCCCACCCACCCACCCCACTCATGTATTTATCCAACCTATTTTTAAAACTACAAACGCTTAGCCTCTATGACGGTACTGGAGTTTGTTCCACCCATCCACAATTCTATTACCAAACCATGTTCCCTATATCCTTTCTGAATCTGAAGATTGAAGTCCCAAATTACATTCACTTGTAAGACAAGAATGAGGGAGACATGATAGAAGTGTATAAGTGGAAGATGGGTATTAACAAAGGGGATATAAATAAAGTCTTGAGGATATCTCTCCAAGAGAGAACCCGCAGTAATGGATTCAAATTAGACAAATTTAGATTTAGAAAGGATATAGGAAAGTATTGGTTTGGAAATAGGGTAGTTGATGAGTGGAACAGTTCCTCAAGAAAATTTCCCATAAGAAATAATGTAAATAATTAACGTCCAGCGCCCAAAAATATTAAAAAAAATACATATTTATCATAGGCTTTCAAATTATTGTAGTACTGACATACTGTCCCCAGGGGCATGGGGACATGCTTAATGAACAGAAGACAGGCCTTTAGTAGCTAGAATGCCTGCAGTGTTTATTTATACTTTTATTTTTAATTTTTGTAAAACTAGCCAAATTACCAACTTTGGGCACTTTATAAGGTACAGTAGTTGTGATAAAGAATGAGCAGTTTCTTGTGCTCCCACAGAACAGAAGGCATACTAGCAAAATAGTGAGGAATTGAGTCAGTTTGAGCCTAAAATACGATCAAAGTGGGCAAAATCGTAGTTCTGTGAAGTGCTCCTGACCTCCAAATTTGTTCATGAAAATTTCGTAAATTTTCTGCCCCCATCTTTCATGATGGACAGATCGTCGAACGCTCCTTCAACTGCATTCAGCCTAAATTTTATCAAATTTGGAGTATGATGACCGATATATTCAGCACCCTCTCCTGCAACTCTTTCTAAACTTGATCCCATCCATCATCATGGATTATGCTTGGTGTTTTTGCTCCTTACCAGTCGAGAGCCTATATGCAGAGGCAAATGTTCCATCCTTGAATGATCTCCCTAATGCTCATTGCCTCTGCTATTTTGTCTGCTCTATGACCTTCATGATCCTGCTATATACAGGATAATAACAGACATTAGCAGAGGGGCCATTATTTGTTCACTGCCCTTGTTTACCCATCCCTTTCTCTTCATCTTCGCTTGCTCTTGTCTTCTTCAGTTGCCCCCTTTATATGTTCATCTAGCATCTAACTTTTCACTTTCCCCTTGGGAGGTTCTGATTGTTTGTGTCTGTTCTTCCCACTGCCGTATGAAAGCCCAAATATCTACAGTTGCTTTCCCCTCACTTTTTCTTAATCAGTTCTGGTCTCATTCTCATGCAATTGCAGTGTACACTGATGGTTCTAAATCCTCTGATGGTGTTGGATTTGCAGCAGTGTTCCTGGACAGCGTAGTGCGGGGTCATTTATTAGACTCGGCTAGCATTTTTATGGTTCAATTGTATGCAGTTCTCATTGCAGTTATCTGTATTGCATCTATGCCTACCTCAACATTTGTAATTGTCTCAGACTCCTTTAATGCTTTGCAAGCTAATAAAAAATTTGGTTTGCCTCATCCCCTAGTTTTTCATATACAACTTTGGTAACGCTGCATTACTAGCAGAAACAAAAATATCGTTTTCTGCTGGGTCCCTGGTCATATTGATGTTCAGGGTAATGAGCAGGCAGACTCTGCTGATCTCCCAGTTGTAGAGGTATTCCATTCTCAAGACTATTTTGCTGTAATCTCTAACCACCTTCGCGACCTTGGAGCGACTCCTTGTTCTACTCTGTGAAAGTTGTTTGTTTCCATTTTCAATTCCCCATGTTCTGTTGAACTGTCCTGGCTATCAGTGAGCATGCAGAATTTACCTCTGATGTCGTCACTGCTCTAACACACACTTACTTTATCTTCCCTCCTTGCTGATGGTCCCACCTTTGACTCAGACTCCCTCTTTGTTTTTTTTGACAGCAGCTGATTTATTACACAAACTTTGATAATACAGTAGAACCCCTGTATCCACTGTTTCGGTATCTGCGGTTTCAGTATCCACAGTTTGCTGTGGCTCAAAAATACCTCTTAATTTTGCATAATAGTGGCCCAGAGCACAAAAGTAGAGAAGCTGGCAGTTCTTCAAAGCATAAGAGAAGCCATGAAGTGCTTCCCATCAGTGAAAAAGTGATAATTCTCTACTTATTGTGCATAATTTATCAATTAAACTTGATAATAGATATGTATAGGACTTAAGTATAGGGTTTGCTACTATCTGCAGTTTTGGTATCCAGGGTAGGTCCGGAATGTATCCCCATGGATACAGGGTCCTACTATACAGTGGTCTCTCGGTTTTTGCCGTAAATTGTCCAGAATGCTGCTCAAGTGCCATTACCGAACGAATTTACTTCCTTAAGAAATAATGTCACGTGGGTTAGTCTATTTCAGACCCCCAAAAATACACTTGCAACAGCACTTACAAAAATACACTTACATAAATGTTCGAGTTTGGAGATGCACGAAAACCGAGGGACCACTGTACAGTGGACCCCCGAGTCTCGAAAACTTCACTCCTGAAGTCTGCTCAAGTGCCATTACCGAACGAATTTACTTCCTTAAGGAAAATTTCACGTAGGTTAGTCTATTTCAGACCCCAAAATACACTTCCACAAGAACTTACAAAATTATACTTACATAATTGCACGATTTCCGGGGTATTCGTAACCGAGGGTCCACTGTACTTCCTTTAGCACTCCTCATAGCCTTTCCTAACTCTACTTCTGTTGTCCTCTTCACCCTTGTTTATACTATTATCCTGCATCACAACCCCATCCCCATCCCACCCTGCAGCCTGTATGATCCTACAGTAAATTTTTTGACAACTTGCAACACTGATGGGACTTTTTATTTTTGGGGTTGTAGCATTGAGAGGGGTTAAATGAAATAGCATGTTGATGCAGTAACCTTCACTGAAAATTGTTGAAGTATTTGGATGTATTGAATCTTTACACATTAGGTAATAAGCCTATAACATGTTGATTCATATACAGTGGACCCCGGGAAACGAAACCCCGAAATGTATATTTATGTAAGTATAATATTGTAAGTGCTTGTGGAAAAGTATTTTTGGGGTCTGAAATAGACTAAACCTGCGTGACATTTTTTCTTAAGGGGGTAAATTCGTTCGGTAATGGCACTTGAGCAGACTTCAGGAGTGAAGTTTTTACGAAACTCGGGGGTCCACTGTATACAGTACAGTATTTAAAATTTTATAAGAATCTTGTCTGCATTTGAGAAATTACTTACTGTAAATGATACTAGAAATACAGTGGACCCCCGGTTTACTAATTTTTTCGCTTTAAGAATGCTGTTCAAGTGCCATTACCAACGAATTTATTCCCATAAGGAATAATGTAAATTAGATTAGTCCTTTTAGACCCCCAAAAATACACTTACAAAAGCACTTACAAAAAATAAACTTACATAAAAGGGCGAGTTTGGAGAACATAAACTATACTTTTCACTGATCTACCCCTACTTCTCCTATGCTGTTTGTGCCTGGGGTTCCACAACGACAAATCACCTAAAACTAATAATAACCCAACAAAAAGCTGTAGTGGGAATGATCGCACAATCCACCACTAGACAACACACACCCCAACTCTTCAAAGACCTAAACCTACTCACTATACAAAACATTCACTTGTATTATTGTGCAACCTACATTTACAGAACAATCAATTCTAATATAAATCCTGACCTGAAGCACTTTCTTGACAGTTGCAATAGGACTCATACACATAACACTAGACACAAAAACTTCTATGACATTCCCCATGTCAGACTAAATCTTTTCAAAAACACAATGTACATAAAAGGGCCAAAAATCTGGAAAACTCTGCCAGAAATCTCCAGAACCACAGGCTAAGCTAGCATTTTTAAAACTACAGGTAAAAACACCTTATCTCTTCAACCTATAATAATAATTAATAATAATAATAATAATAATATTATTATTATTATTATTATTTTTATTATTATTATTTTATTGTGACATGATACAAAGATGTACATATGTGGACCCCCGGTGTTCGTGATGCTCCAAACTTGCCCTTTTATGTAAGTGTATTTTTGTAAATGCTTTTGTAAGTGTATTTTTGGGGGTCTAAAAGGACTAGTCTACTTTACATTATTCCTTATGGGAATAAATTCGTTTGGTAATGGCACTTGAACAGCATTCTGGAAACGAAAATCACGAAAACCGGGGTCCACTGTAGTTGAAAAAGAAAAATGGGTGAAATGCCAAAAGCCATGAAGTGGCTTTTGGTGGTAGGTTGGTATAGGTAGCTGGTTGGTAGACAGCAACCACCCAGGGAGGTACTACCGTCCTGCCAGGTGACTGTGAAACAGAAACCTGAAACTGTTTTACATGATGGTAGGATTGCTGGTGTCTTTTTTATGTCTCATAAACACGCTGGATAACAGGTATATCTAGCTACTTCTACTTACACTTTAGGTCACACTACACTGGCATGCACATGCATATATATACATACACACATCTAGGTTTTCTTCTTTTCTTAATAGCTCTTGTTCTTTTTATTTTCTCTATTGTCCATGGGGAAGTGGAAAAGAATCTTTCCTCCGTAAGCAATGCGTGTCGTATGAGGCGACTAAAATGCCGGGAGCAATGGGCTAGTAACCCCTTCTCCTGTACAAATTTACTAAAAAGAGAAGAAGAAAAACTTTATAAAACTGGGTTGTTTGAATGTGCGTGGATGTAGTGCGATGATAAGAAAGAGATGATTGCCGATGTTATGAATGAAAAGAAGTTGGATGTCCTGGCCCTAAGCGAAACAAAGCTGAAGGGGGTAGGCGAGTTTCAGTGGGAGAAATAAATGGGATTAAGTCAGAGTATCTGAGAGAGTTAGAGCTAAGGAAGGAAGCAATAATGTTGAAGGATCAGTTATGGAAGGAAAAGAGGGAATATGAATGTGTAAATTCAAGAATTATGTGGATTAAAATAAGGGTCGGATGTGAAAAGTGGGTCATAATAAGCGTGTATGCACCTGGAGAAGAGAGGAGTGAGAGGAGAGAGAGATTTTGGGAGATGTTAAGCGAATGTATAGGAACTTTTGAACCAAATGAGAGAGTAATTGTGGTAGGGGACCTAAATGCTAAAGTGGGAGAAACATGCAGAGAGGGTGTAGTAGGTAAGTTTGGGGTGCCAGGTGTAAATGATAATGGGAGCCCTTTGATTGAACTTTGTATAGAAAGGGGTTTAGTTATAGGTAATACATATTTTAAGAAAAAGAGGATAAATAAGTATACAAGATATGATGTAGGGCGTAATGACAGTAGTTTGTTGGACTATGTATTGGTAGATAAAAGACTGTTGAGTAGACTTCAGGATGTACATGTTTATAGAGGGCTACAGATATATCAGATCACTTTTTAGTTATAGCTACAGTGGGAGTAAAAGGTAGATGGGATACAAGGAAAATAGAATCAGTAAGTAAGAGAGAGGTGAAGGTTTACAAACTAAAGAGGAGGCAGTTAGGGTAAGATATAAACAACTATTGGAGGATAGATGGGCTAGTGAGAGTGTAGGCAATGGGTCGAAGATGTATGGGGTAGATTTAAAATGTAGTGTTAGAGTGTTCAGCAGAAGTTTGTGGTTACAGGCGAGTGGGTGCGGGAGGAAGAGGAGCGATTGGTGGAATGATGATGTAAAGAGAGTAGTAAGGAGAAAAGTTAGCATATGAGAGGTTTTTACAAAGTAGAAGTGATGCAAGGAGGGAAGAGTATATGGAGAGAAAAGAGAGGTTAAAGAGTGGTGAAGCAATGTAAAAGAGAGCAAATGAGAGAGTGGGTGAGATGTTATCAGCAAATTTTGTTGAAAATAAGAAAAGTTTTGGAATGAGATTAATAAGCTGAGGAAGCCTAGAGAACAAATGGATTTGACAGTTAAAAATAGGAGAGGAGAGTTATTAAATGGAGAGTTAGAGGTATCGGGAAGATGGAGAGAATATTTTGAGGAGTTGTTAAATGTTGATGAAGACAGGGAAGCTGTGATTTCGTGTGTAGGGCAAGGAGGAATAACATCTTGTAGGAGTGTGAAAGAGCCAGTTGTGGGTGTAGGGGAAGTTCGTGAGGCAGTGGGTAGAATGAAAGGGGTAAGGCAGCTGGGATTGATGGGATAAAGATAGAAATGTTAAAAGCAGGTGGGGATATAGTTTTGGAGTGGTTGGTGCTATTATTTAATAAATGTATGGAAGAGGGTAAGGTACCTAGGGATTGGCAGAGAGCGTGTATTGTTCCTTTGTATAAAGGCAAAGGGACAAAAGAGAGTGCAAAAATTATAGGGGAATAAGTCTGTTGAGTGTACCTGGTAAAGTGTATGGTAGAGTTATTATTGAAAGAATTAGGAGTAAGACAGAAAGCAGGATAGCTGATGAAGAAGGGGCTTTAGGAAAGGTAGGGGTGTGTAGACCAAGTGTTTACAGTGAAACATATAGGTGAACAGTATTTGGATAAGGGTAAAGATGTTTTTGTGGCATTTATGGATTTGGAAAAGGCGTATGATAGGGTAGATAGGGGGCAATGTGGCAGATGTTGCAGGTGTATGGAATAGGAGGAAGGTTACTGAAAGCAGTGAAGAGTTTTTATGAGGAAAGTGAGGCTCAGGTTAGAGTGTGTAGGAGGGAAGGGGACTATTTCCCAGTAAAAGTGGGCCTTAGACAAGGATGTGTGATGTCACCGTGGTTGTTCAATATATTTATAGATGGGGTTGTAAGAGAAGTGAATGCGAGGTCTTGGCAAGAGGTGTGGGACTAAAAGATAAAGAAGCAAATACAAAGTGGGAGTTGTCACAGTTGCTTTTTGCTGATGACACTGTGCTTTTGGGAGATTCTGAAGAGAAGTTGCAGAGGTTGGTGGATGAATTTGGTAGGGTGTGTAAAAGAAGAAAATTGAAAGTGAATATAGGAAAGAGTAAGGTGATGAGGATAACAAAAAGAATAGGTGACGAAAGATTGGATATCAGATTGGAGGGAGAGAGTATGGAGGAGGTGAATGTATTCAGATATTTGTGAGGGGACATGTCAGCAGATGGGTCTATGAAGGATGAGGTGAATCATAGAATTGATGAGGGGAAAAGGGTGAGTGGAGCACTTCGGAGTCTGTGGAGACAAAGAACTTAGAACTTTGTCCATGGAAGTAAAGAGGGGAATGTATGAGAGTATAGTTATACCAACGCTCTTATATGGGTGTGAAGCATGGGTGATGAATGTTGCAACGAGGAGAAGGCTGGAGGCAGTGGAGATGTCGTGTCTGAGGTCAATGTGTGGTGTGAATATAATGCAGAGAATTGAGTTTGGAAATTAGGAGGAGGTGCGGGATTACCAAAACGATTGTCCAGAGAGCTGAGGAGGGGTTGTTGAGGTGGTTTGGACATGTAGAGAGAATGGAACGAGACAGAGTGACTTCGAGAGTGTATAAATCTGTAGTGGAGGGAAGGCGGGGTAGGGGTCGGCCTAGGAAAGGTTGGAGGGAGGGGTAAAGGAAGTTTGTGTGCGAGGGCTTGGACTTCCAGCAAGCATGTGTGAGCGTATTTGATAGGAGTGAATGGAGGCATATGGTTTTTAATACTTGACGTGCTGTTGGAGTGTGAGCATGTCGTGTCAGTATCATATATACACTTGTATAGTGTATCAGCGTTCATCCCACTTATATAGCTGGTCCCTTTGCGTGTGACGTCACGGTACCCGCTGACGTCAGAGGCTCAGCGCATGTGCACAGCCTATCATAGGCAGACTGCCTCACTAGCGACAGGCCTACACAGGTGAACAGACGTGGCTGGACTCTCTCCTCTAATTACTGTAAATATACCGTAACCATCCAACAAGGAGTATCTTTGACCTCCTATATATCTCTCCCAAGACCCACACGACAAGTGGTGAGCAGCGGTGTGCCGTAATTTTTATCGATTACGATGTTATAGAGAGATAGACTTCAAGCAAGCAAACAGCCTCCAGACCGACCACGTTATCAGCTCCTACATCAAAGAAGTCTACATATCTACAGTATCTCCTGGTCAGCTAAGTGCCTTACTTGTTAATTTTGCTAAAACCTACGAGGGGTTGACCCGGGTTTTGCAAATTCTGTACGAGTAAGCCAGTGAGGGGAGAGTCCCATTCAAGCCAGTAAAGCCACCACCAGTTACGTCAGCCTAGGCTTAAGCCAGCTTCTACCTTGCTGTGCTAATTTGTCACAAGATTCCAAGCCAGTCAATCTGTGTGAAAATATTCTACTAAGCCAGCAAGCCACTCAAGCCACAGGCGCACGCGGAAGCGGCGTGGGCCTAACCCTACCAGCCACCACCCCCACCACCCACGCTAAGGCGGGCGCCATTAACCACGTGCATCCACCCACACAAAGCATTAAGTGTGGATTATTTCACCCTTAACTGGGTCCTGCAAGCAGTTTATTAAGGCTACGAACCAGGTCGAGCGTCCTGAGTGTGTTTCTTCTGAACTGTTGTGCCAACTTTAGTCCACCGTTTATGCACATTACTCCTAGATATCTGCGCGTGTGGATAACCATCCTCCACCATCCTCCACCATCCTCCACCACCACGCTTCAGCCAAGTTTTACACCCTAGAGACATTTATTGTGTTGTTGTTTTATTTTTCAGATAATCTATAGACAATTTCGTGTGTTGAGACAATTTCTGCGAGTTACATAAATTTTGAGTTATCCTAGGAAGTGTTCTGTGTTAAAGTAATTATTTGCATTAAAATTTTTATTTCACTAGTATTGTCTCTTGTTAATTATTGCGTTATAATTTCTGTGAATTTCGTTGTGTTACTAAGTATGCAGTAAGTACAGTTTTGTTGAAGTTATCTTGTGTTCCAATATTCTATCAAGTAGTAATTTTTTTAAAAGATTTTAAATTTTTCCCCAGCATTGTCCATGTGTTCTTGAATTTTCTGTCTTGTTAATTATTGTGTTCCACCAAGTGTACTACCCCAGAGTTATTTTTTTTTATTATCTTACCCTTGTTTGTTCATGTTTTAATTGTGTAATTAATTAATTTTGCTGGCCCCAGTAACTACATATTGTTTCTCCTCCAAGCAATTTTTAATATTTTACCAGTAATATTCCCTGCTAATTCTTATGTGTTGCAGTCAGTGTTTTTTCCCCTTGCACCTGCTATTGTTTTGTGTACTTGTTTTTTTTTGTATAGTGCTAATGTGCCCATTTTGCAGATTAGACAAATAACTTACTGAAGATATTATTTTGCTACAATAATTACTTGTATATAGTCAACAAGAGCATGACTTTGTATGTGCAGTGTAATGTTTCTGTGCCTTGATGAGTATCTTCCAGCTAATAAGTTTAATACCAATTTATTGTCATTAATTTTTTCATTTGTTTTCATGTGTTGTTGAACAAATTCACTCTTAGTTTGTCTTAAAGTCAGTGTTTTTAGAAATTGTTCAGTAACTGTTTTTCATTGATTACTTGTTTGCTTGCAATTAAGAGTAAGAGTGTTCAAACTATTTTATTTTTAATTTTGTGGTGTGAGAATAATTTACCCCAGGTGAATTTTTTTCAATCAGTCATTCCTGAAATTGATTTTTGTAAAGTAAATTTCCAGTTTCACCTTGTTTTTAATTTTGTTGGTTTAATTGTTCAGTAACTTGTCATTTCCTAAGAGTAATAAGTAATTATTCCAGTGAACTTCAGTGAACAAAGCAGAAACTTTAAATTTTTATGAACAATTCTACCGAATTGTTTTGTCAGATTGTTGCTATGCCATAAGCATTATTAAATTTCCCTTTAATAAGGCATTTAATTCTTTTATTGTGTTGCAATTTTATTGATATTTAAAGAAAAGAAAACTCATTTTGTTGTTCAAGTTAAAGCTAGATTTTTTTTATCTTAGTGTGTTGAATTTTCTTGCCAAGTCAATTTCCAGTGAGTTATCTTTCTTTAGTGTTATTGTGCTATTATCCGTGTTACTCATGCAGAATAGTTAATAATTACTATCATTTAAATATATTGTCCAATATTTTAAAAATTTTTGTTTAATTCATTCTTTAATTGCTCAGTCATGTCTCAAGTAAAGTTAATATAATGTGTTTGCTGCCAGTCGAGGCATTGAAGTTTTAGAAACCCATGTGCGAAAACTGTGTAGCCATTCGAGCCATAATGATAAAAGTCAGTAAAAAGTTCTCATAGTCACAATGATAAAGACAGTCTCTAGCCTTTGAACAATTGTTTGTTCTTCGAGCTTGTATCAGAGAATTGCCAGAGTGTGGGAATGTAAAGTTAGATTAGTTCTTGTAGAAAGTATGTGTTTCACTTATTAACGTACCCAGCGATCAAGGCACTAGTATTACTGTCACCTGTCTGGAATTCACCCCTACAATATCTTGCATGCAAGATAGCTTCGATGCCTAGGTGCCGGAGGTATCCCGGACCGCCTTGAGTACTGGGGTCTATCCCTTGCAATGTTGTTTGTTCAAATGGGCCCTCCAGGGGACGCTTTGTTGAAGAAAGACTATTTGAAAAAGAGTTATAGCACTCTATGCAAAAGCAATTCGAAAGCCGTTTCTGTTGCTAGTGTATTCACTAGAGTGCCCAGTTGTTGTCCCTCGTGTTCCAGATAGTGTTCCTTCCAGTTGACAGTAAGCCTTTTCAGAGTAAAGTGTCGTGTGTCGGTAATTCTTACCTGCAGTAAGAGATAGGAGAACCGTTCTCCTTTGCTCATACTTTGTGTCATTGAGCTAACTATTTCAACCGGGAGGATCCATCCACTCCACCGAGTCTGTTCATTCCTCCAGGAAAAAAGGGGTTAAAGTTGATCAATACCGAGTTGTTCATTCCTCCATAGGAAAGTGATTATAAGTTGATCAATCCGAGTTGTTCATTCCTTCAGTAAGAAAGTGATCATAAAATTGTGAGCTAAAGATAGAAAATCAGAAAAAACTAGTTTAGAACCGAATTATTGACTGGGGGTTTGTTATTAGATTTCCAGTATCTAGCAAGATTGTTGTGTGTTCAAGTTTCTCTGAGTTCTGAGTTTTAACAATTTTTAACCCGTGTTACCCAGTTTATCTTTCCTGTTAAAACTTTTCCCCGTAAATATTTATTCTTCCCCCAGGCCGAAGAGTGCATGAATTTAAATCATTGATTTATCAAATTTGGCAAATTGTAATTTTGTAATCCATTATATCTAGATCCATTAAATTTTCTTAAGTACCATTAACTAAAGAAGTGCGAGAGTATTAATCTTGATTAGTTCAAAGTTATAATGTGTTTGCTATTGTATAGATTCATCCAGTACCACCTGTCTGTTCAGCCTATGAGTTGTTTTAGTATGCCGAGACGTCATACATAACATGGCCGAGCTGTGGCCCGTATCATTAACACTTGATAGTGTATCAGCCTTCATCCCCTTATAGTTGGCCCCTTTTGTGACGGCACAACCCTGATTAGAGGCTCAGCGAGTGAAAAGTCCCTAGGCAGACTGCCTCACTAGCGACAGGCCTAAAAGGTGAACAGACGTGGCTGGACTCTCTCCTCTAATTACTGTAAATACCGTAACCATCCAACAAGGAGTATCTTTGACCTCCTAATATCTCTCCCAAGACCCACACGACAAGCAAAGAACATTTATGAAGGGATTCAGGGGGCCGGCAGGCCGGACTTGAGTTCTGGGGATGGGGACAGTGCCGGGACTCTTTAAGGAGGGGTGTTAATGTTGCAGTTTTATAACTGTAGTGTAAAGCACCCCCCTGGCAAAAGTGATGGAGTGAATGATGATAAAGTTTTTCTTTTTCAGGCCACCCTGCCTTGGTGGAAATGCATGTGTTAATAAATAAAAAATGCCAAAAGCTCCTTATATGCAGAGCATTGTGGGCAATCTTAAAATTAATTCAATTAATTGCATAATAGACTAAATGGTAAAAGTTATAGTAGACAATTTACAAAATAAGATAATTGAGTATTTAACCCCTTTTGGGGGCTGTGCCGTACTAGTCGTTTTTTGAGCAGGGGGGGTGCCGACATCGCCCAAATTTGACCTCAATTTAACAGAAAACGGTGGCTATGAAAGAATGAGTCGGTTATGTCATATAAAAAAATCCTGCAGTACA
>WNWK01039883.1:0-17238 GCA_009830355.1 Cherax destructor
CAGTTGTGTTAAGTGCTTCTGACCACGAACTTTACACCTGCATAATTTTATAAGTCCATTGAATTTTGCATTTTGGTGCCATTGCCTTCAGAAAACAGCTCTCTACCATGTCATAAGATAATATTTTTTTAAATTACAGTACTGTCAACTCTCAATATTTGGGAGACTGTGACAGTGAATGGGTTAAATCTGAAATCTGCTCATTAATTGAGATTCTATTTCAGGTATGTCTTGCTACTTCTACATACACTTAGGTCACACTACACATACATGTACAAGCATATATATACACACCCCTCTGGGGTTTCTTCTATTTTCTTACTAGTTCTTGTTCTTATTTCCTCTTATCTCCATGGGGAAGTGGAACAGAATTCTTCCTCCATAAGCCAAGTGTGTTGTAAGAGGCGACTAAAATGCTAGGAGCAAGGGGCTAGTGACCCCTTCTGTATAAATTACTAAATTTAAAAAGAGAAACTTTTGTTTTTCTTTTTGCGCCACCCTGCCTCAGTGGGATACGGCTGGTTTGTTGAAAGAAGAAGAAGAAGAAGAAGAAGAATTGAAATTCTATATTAGTTTCAGAAAATTAGTAAAAGATTCAAATAATGATTTTAAGGTGTTTATTAATTATATACTAATGGATTGAAAAAAAGTATGTACCCCTCCCTACTTTATTATTATTACAAGTGAATTTACCAGTGTGTACCAAGATGTTAATTTTGTTTTATCAGGAACAATATGGGAGGTGACTACAGTCAGTATTATGAACAATACTGGAATAATTATGCAGCCTGGCAAAATTATGGCACCTACTATGATCCCTATGCTTCGTCATATGGTGACTATGGCAGTGGCCTAGAGGGAGGCAATGGGGATTCTAAGGATTCCTCTAAGGAAGACTTTGAGCCAGTTGGTAAGTACTGTTGGTGTAGTAATGAAAATTCTTGTGATGGAAATTTGATTAATACTTAAGCTAGTAAAACCACCATTAACAAAGACTTAGATTCAGTACTCGCGTATTACGGGATCTTAAGCTGAGGTGGCTTGTGATGTCGAGTAATGCTATTTAAAAGTTTTCCTAATGCTGTAGTGCCTTTACCATCATTTATTTTCATGTTATTGAACAGTTATCAAAATAATATAGTACAGTGGTACTCGAGTTACGATCATTTTTCGTTCGAGAATGCTGTTCAAGTGCCATTACCAACAATTATCCCCATAAGGAATAATGTAAAATAGACTAGTCCTTTTACACCCCCAAAAATATACTTACAAAAGCATTTAAAAAATAAACTTACATAAAGGGCGATTTTGGGGACCATCGTAACTCGAGGTACCACTGTACTTAGTAATGTATAGGCAGATTTATGGAATTTTGCAAAGTTTTGAGGCTAGGCTGCATACTTACTTTATTTTATTTACTAGTAATAAAAAGTGATTAATAGATAGGTAAGATGGTGCTGTAATCAGTATATCAAAAATGAATTGTCATTTGAGGCTCTTGAGAATAAAAACGATGAACTCACTAGATGTCACTTTTGGAGTCACTTACAAACCTTTGTAACAAAGAAAGCAGACAGATTTGCCAAATGTCACTCTTGAGAGTTGGCTACAAACATTTGCAGCAATATCGCAGTAATCAGCCATACAGTTTTGATTAAACTGGTCTAATTTTTAAGATTGATGAACATTTTTGTATAAAAAATGCAATTTTCACTCAACATGCATGTTTCGCTCATTTGCGAGTTTGTCGGTTTTCTTCTCATCTCATTTAACACTTATTAGATATGGGGAATGTTTGAGCTAAAGTCTTTAATGATTTTATGCTTTTAACATCCAAACCTAATTTTTTTCTCAGAATGGAATGTACCTATAGATATCAACAAGACAAACAAGGAATATATTGATAGAAGTGAAGAACTCTGGCAGGCAATAGAAAAATCCAGATGGAGTTTCTGGGATGATACCAAAGAAGACGAGTGATTGTTAATTTTTTTTTGGTATTAATATTTTACTGAAATTTCTAAAGTACTTCATGCCCATCTACATTGACTTTTTTTAAAAAACATATATTGCTAGCAAATATTAAAATTCAACATGTACACACATGCACATGCACATACACACATATATATGCATACAGTAAATATATTCATATGTATAGTGCTGTGTATATGTCGTCGTGCTTTTTAAGCTGAATTTGCTCTCTTCTCTTTTTTTTTTGGCAAGCATGGTTTTTACCTAAGACTAAAGTGTAAGTTCTTTGTTGCAGTAACTGAAATTTTTGCTAGATATCATAAAATTAATGTCTTGTTGAAATTAAATTATACTAAATAATCTAGTCTCACTTTAGCCTGGGTAGGTTTAAACTATAATATGTTGCTTTAATTTAGGTTAAAGTGTAAACTAAGAAATGAATGCTATGTAATTAACAAAAAATATATCTATCAGTGCATAAAAGAGAATCAAGAATTTTTTAAAGATACTTTGGCTTTTACTGACAACCTAAAAAGCACGACATACTGATGTATATTTATATGTTAACTCTTTAGAATAATTTTGACTTGTTCATTGAAGGGCTGCCTACTTCCTTCATATCGTAGATTTTCTAAAAAAGGCTTATAGTGATTATTTTCTGATTATCAGTGTTTAATAAACCAGTACAAGTTGATAACTTGAGTCTTCTGTCTATAGTAATGGGATGGAGCTTAACTTGTATGAAATTTATGAAGTGGTAAGCCCTAGCTTGAGTTTCAAATAAACAAAACCATTTGTAAAAATCTAATTTTTTACATTGCCTTTTTGTTTTTATTTTAGATTGGTAACCCATAGATAGGAGGATTAGCTAAAATTGGAACCTTGACACACCAGCTTTATCCTTCAATCCTGCTTGCCTATCGGATCAGACTCTTTTCTCATGAGTTGAGAGTCCTGAGTGTTTTCTTCTCAAGTTTAAACATTTATCTGTATCAAACTGTGTGGAGTGAAACAAATTATATACTTTGCTGGTAATTGTAAGTGGCTTCTTATTTAATCAGTACAGTGGCCAGTTACAGAATGTTTTATTGTTTATAGTACATTATGATTTGTTAATAAAAAAATCATCTAGACCCAGTTATAGAGGAAACTCATCAACATGATATTTCAGGTTGACTCATATCCTCATCTTAATTGTAAAAAGATAATAGAAAAACTAAGATATCTCAGTAACATTTTTTAGTATACTATAGTTACTTTTAAAAAATTAACTTGTTTTATCTGATATGATATTTAAAAAATTCCTTTCAACATACAAGTACATGCACATGAGCAATGGTGAAAGCAGTGTGCTCACAGCTGAAAGGTTCTGGAGTCATATCTTGGGCAGGAGGGATTAGGACAAATCTCCTTACACCTGTTGCCCTTGTTCACCTAGCAGCAAATAAGTACCTAGGTGTTGGTCATCTCTTGTAGGTTGCAACCTTGGGGCATTGAAATTTAATAATGAAGATGGCACACCACTGTAATACCTCTGCTCCTGTATCTTTAAATAGTCACATATACATATACATGCACATGCACACATATACAGCACTGTATATTTATATTTGTGGTTGTTGAGAGCTATTCTTTAGCACATTGTGTGTTCCATGTATGCCATGAGGACATTTAACCTCCATAATTAGGATTTGTACTTGTAGAATTTTTCATAAGCAGTTTAAAAATTCTATTTTCTCATCTCTGTTTATATATTTATTACTTCATATATAGGATGAATTTTTTATATAACTGTACATTTGCTTGTTAGATATATGAATTAGGTGCAATTTTTTTTTTTTTTTTTACAGAGGTGATATTGAGTTTTGAGTGAAATTGCATATTTTCCTCTATGCAAAAACATCAGGGTTCCAATTACTATATCGAACATGATAGAGACCTCATCCATTTCATAAATTTGGCTGTTTCTTAAGAACAATTTTAAAACAAAAATCTTGCTTGTATAAATGTGCATATAGTACATATAGTATAATATGAAATTTGGTACTTAAGAAATCATGCTGTTGTAGACTGATAATTTATTCACCAAAAATATCCTTGTATCATTTAGCTGAATTTACATCAGCCAATTCTGTCACTTGTATTATATCACTGTACTTTAAACATGGGCCTTCAGTCTCTTCTTAAACCACTTGCATAAAATCTTAGCACAATCTTGTGGCACAAAAAGCCACAATGATATCCAAATGGACAACCTAAGTGATTTTGGAATTGTGGATTTATCCTCTGAGGATAATTTTGGAACAGTTTAATCCTGGAGTTCAGGTATGGTATTTGAGTCCTGTTGTATGAAATTTTACTCATAGTTTTATAAAAGCAACTAACCTTAAATTACATGTTTTCATTATATACTTGTATTCTTTTTTGAATTGAACTAATTTCAGGTGTATCAGAGCTAATTTACAAAGTAGAATAATTACTTTTATGCTTATTTTAAACATTTAAAAGGTAGCAAAAATTTCTTTTTTTGTTGAATACTGTATATACTGTACTTTTTTTTATTTCTGATCTGTTGCTGCTTTAGTTTTCCTGTTCAGATGATCTCAGGATTCTTTACATTATTATTATTATTATTATTATTATTATTTAGTACTAAAAGGAAGGGACTAGTAACCCCTTCTCATGTATACATTACTAAATTTGAAAGGAGAAACTTTCATTTATCTTTTGGGCCACCCTGCCTTGGTGGGATACGGCCGGTTTGTTGAAAGAAGTTTTGTACAGGTCGGCTATCATTAATCTGGCAGTCATTTATCCGGTTCCATCAGTAATCCGACACTAATTTCGGCAAGCATAATTTCAAATTTCATCATTATACTGACAAATTGTGCAGATGGTTGTAAATCCACAGCAGCAAGCCAGTGGAGGAGAAAGCAGTGATGAAAATGAGGAAGATGTAGCAGAAAGAGTCTCTATTGATAGGTTAATTAAGTGTATTCTAACCTAACCACTCTGTAATCCGGCAAACTCCAGGTCCCAATGATGCCGGATTAGTGATGGCTGACGTATACTAAAATGTCTTAATAAATAGGCTAATTTATACTAATAATTTCAAAAGTGGGAATGTTAAGAAATTTATTCAATTGTGAATAAAAATTTATTTTACATTTGTACAACATTTCTGGATGACACCAAAATATCAATAAATTCTGTGCCATTTTCAAAAATTATTTTTATTGCAATAGCTTACCTTTGTGTGTTTAGTGTACACCAGTTGCTCTTTCATTTAATAAAGTGCTACTGTGTGTATTTTGCTGTTTTACTTATAGCTATTACCATAGCAGATTTTATTGGTTTAGTTATTCATTTTCGTTTTTGAATTTCCACATATTTATCGTTAATTTCTTTTAATAAAATAAGGACCCTGTAAACATCAATAAAGTTGGGGAGTAACATTAGTATTGTATGTTTACTTTTCCTGGAGAGAATTTTCCATTTTGCAAATATGAGAAGAACATGTTTAGTGCATACCTTTATGGAACACTTGCCTTGCTGTATCATTTAAATTCAGGTTTTATACATAGTTATCCCACCTTAAAAAATTTTTTTAACACGTCAGCCATTTTCCACTGAGGCAGGGTGACCCAAAGAGAAAGAAAAATGCAAAGAGAGAGAAAAAACTTTCATCATTCAACACTTTCACCATCACTCATACATAATCACTGTCTTTGCAGAGGTGCTCAGATATGACAGTTTAGATGTCACTCCAATCATCCAATATCCCAAACCCCTCCTTTAAAGTGCAGGCATTGTACTTCCCACCTCCAGGACTCAAGTCTGGCTAACTGGTTTTCCCGAATCCCTTCACAAAATATTACCCTACCACACTCCAACAGCTCGTCAGGTCCCAAAACCATTTGTCTTCAATTCCTATCTAACACGCTCACACACGCTTGCTGGAAGTCCAAGCCCCTCACCCACAAAACCACCTTTACCCCTTCCCTCCAATCTTTCCTAGGATGACCCCTACTACCATAAATTAGGAATCTCCAAATAAAAGAAATCCTGTGCCAATGGTAATTGTCAGTTTTTTTCCAAGGTTCCCATGTAATAACTTGAGAATGCCTCTTCTGATTGGCTTCAGACTTTCAACACTGGTTTATCTTATTTAGACAAAGTTCAGATTGTTTTTGAGTTGTGTAGTTGCCAAATACATGAATTTAGCATATATTTTTTTTTGTTTGATTACTTCAGAATGCTTCTAATCTTTAATCCCATTTTTGTTTAATTACTTGAGAATTCTTCTAATCTCTGTGGGTACCAATTTTTATTTTTAAAATTAGTTGGTAGTTTTACATTAAATTTTAAGAATCCTTCTTCTGAATGGCTTTAACGTTGAGCTCAGTAGGTGCAGATTTGCTATTTTTTTTCAACAAACTAACCGTCTCCCATTGAAGTAGGGTCATAATATTGTAATATTTAAAAAATGGACTTATTGGTTTTCATGTGATAACCTGAGCTGTATGACCCTTGTCGGTTTAGCGCTTTATTTGATTATAATAATGTGATGACTTGAGAAAACCACTTCTGATCAGTTTCAAACATCCAGCACTAGTGTATCTTACTTATTGAAAGGTTTGCATTGGTTTTGCACTGTGCCAATGCTAATTTGGTGATACATGCCATATTTTACAGCATTGAAGACACTTTTTTTTTCCAGAATATGATTCAAAAATTTACCCAGCATCTTGGAAGCCAAAGGTTATGTTGCTCATAGGCCTCAACCCAAGCCTAGCGAAGTATTTCGATACTAGACAGTAGTCTAAGCTCCTGTTTATAACCCAACAATGAAACTGTTTTGTATAAAATAATGAATAAATAACAAATAATCATAATTGTAAAAATTCATTGGCGCTTAGCACGAGTAGTCTATGGTAGCTCAAAGTAGCACAAATATTCAATTTTTGTCAATATTCTAGAAGGCACTAATGTCACTTGTCTAACATATGTTAACTGTCCAGTCTAATGTGTTCACTACTGCACTGACATTATTTATACAATTACTATTACAGTAATGCACCCCTCAAGGGAGGTCCATTGATGCTGGTGAGGGGCTCTTGATCTAGGGAATTGGATCTTTGCTCCAGTTCCCTGAATTAAGCCTGATACCTTCCATCCCCCTCCCCACACGCACTGTATAATCCTATCCCCCATGATTATAATAATAATGTATAATCCTATGGGTTTAGTGCTTCCCCATGATTTTTTTTTTTTTTTTCAACAAGTCGGCCGTCTCCCACCGAGGCAGGGTGACCCAAAAAGAAAGAAAATCCCCAAAAAGAAAATACAGTGGTACCTCGAGTTACGATATTTTTTCGTTCGAGAATGCTGTACAAGTGCCATTACCAAACGAATTTATCCTCATAAGGAATAATGTAAAATAGACTAGTCCTTTTACACCCCCAAAAATATACTTACAAAAGCATTTAAAAAAATACTTACATAAAAGGGCGATTTTGGGGACCATCGTAACTCGAGGTACCACTGTACTTCATCATCATTCAACACTTTCACCACACTCATACATAATCACTGTCTTTGCAGAGGCGCTCAGATACGACAGCTGAGAATAGTCCCTCCCAGCTGTCACTATCCCAGACCCTCCTTTAAAGTACAGGCATTGTACTTCCCATTTCCAGGACTCAAGTCCAACTAAATCAATTAACTGGTTTCCCTAAATCCCTTCACAAAATGTTACCCTGCTCACACTCCAACAGATCGTCATGTCCCAAAACCATTCGTCTCCATTCACTCCTATCTAACACGCTCACACATGCTTGCTGGAAGTCCAAGCCCTCGCCCACAAAACCTCCTTTACCCCTCCCTCCAACCTTTTCTAGGACGACCCCTACCCCGCCTTCCTTCCCCTATAGATTTATATGCTCTCCAAGTCATTCTACTTTGATCCATTCTCTCTAAATGACTAAACCACCTCAACAACCCCTCTTCAGCCCTCTGACAAATACTTTTAGTAACTCCACACCTTCTCCTAATTTCCACATTCGAATTTTCTGCATAATATTTACACCACACATTGCCCTTAGACAGGACATCTCCACTGCCTCCAGCCTCCTCCTCGCTACAGCATTTGCAACCCTTGCTTCACACCCATATAAGAGTGTTGGTACCACTATACTTTCGTACATTCCCTTCTTGCCTCCATGGATAACGTTTTTGTCTCCACAGATACCTCAACGCACCACTCACCTTTTTTCCTTCATAAATTCTATGGTTAACCTCATCCTTCATAAACCTCGCACATCTTTCATGGGGAGCTGATCGTAGAACTCTCCTCTGCCTGCATTCAGCCCTAATTTTATCGAAACTCGATTATGGTGACCAGATATATTCGGCGGCTTCCCCTGCTACTCTTTCCAGCCTTAATCCCATCCATCACCAGGGATTGCGTTTATGCCTTGGTGCATTTCGTTCTTCCACGGTTGAGAGCCTCTATGTAGAAACGAACATTCCATCCTTGTCCGATCGTTGTGATGCACATTGCATTTGCTATTATGTTCGTTCTCAAGACCTCCGCAGTCCTTCCATGTAGTATAGGATTGTCACAGATGTTAGTAGACGCTCTTTATTTGTTCGTCGCCCCTTTTTACTTCATTCCTTTTCTCTTTGTCTACATTCACTCTTGTCTTCCCTTCAGCTACCACCTTTATATGTTCATGTGACATCTCCCTTTTCCCTACCCCCTTGGGAAGCTCCTGCTGTCCGTGTCTGTTCTATTCCTCTACCTTGCGCGAAAGCCCAGCTACCTACGGCGGCTTCTCACTCTTTTTTTTCTAGACCACTTCCGTTCTCATTCCCATGCCATCGCAGTATACACCGATGGTTCAAAGTCATCTGACGGCGTCGGATTCGCAGCAGTGTTCCCGGACAGCGTCGACGAGGGCATCTATTACCCTCGGCTAGCATATTTACAGCTGAATTGTATGCCATTCTTGTGGCACTTATCCGTATTGCATCTATGCCTGTGTCACCATTTGTGGTCATTTCAGACTTCCTTAGTGCTTTACAGGCTATCCGAAAATTTGATACACCTCACCCCCTAGTTCTTCGTATCCAACTTTGGTTACGCCATATCTCTAGCAAACACAAAGATATTGTTTTGTTGGGTCCCTGCTCATGTTGACGACAGGGCAATGAACAGGCAGACACTGCTGAGCGGTCAGCAGTACATGACCTTCCAGTTTCATATAGAGGTATTCCATTCACGGACTATTTTGCAGTCATTGTACCCACCTTCGCACCCGTTGGCAACAACGCTGCTCTGACCTGCTAAATAACAAACTTTATTCTATTAAACCGAGTAGTATAGGTTTCAGGCCTTCTTCTTGTCACCAATGTTGAGGTTGGGAGACTACACTCTCCTGTCTTCACATCGGCCACACTTGTCTTACTCATGGGTATCTCATAGAGAGGCTCCCTGTCCCTCTCTGTGAGTATTGTCAGGTTCCAGTATCTGTTCGCCATATTCTGTTGGACTGCCCGCTCTATCAACGAGCATGCAGAATTTACCTCCAATGTCGTCTTCGCTTTGCGTCCCTTTCTTTACCTTCCCTTCTTGTTGATGGGCCCTCCTTTAATCCTGACTCTCTCATTGACTTTTTGACAGCAACTGACTTACTGCACTGTGAAGGTTGTCGCCAATCTTCTCAGGAAAAGTATAATAGAAAAAGACTAATAACAAGAAAAATAAACACTTTATTTTAATAGAATGAAATTTAAATAATAAAAACTTAAATATGATTATAATAATCCTATATTAAAGAAAATGAAAAATGAAAACAAAAATATATGATTCAAAGCTAAATATTTACAGCTGTGGACGTTATCACTGAAGCAATGAATCTCAAGAGAGAACTCCGGGGTGGTGGTGGTGGTAGTAGTGTTGTTGTTGTTGTTGTTGTTGTTGTTGTTGTTGTTCCTCTAGTTTTACCACAAATCCGACAGTCTTCCAAAACTGTTACAATGTCACATAAGATGTAAGGGACTCAGTTGAAAGTTGTCCCTAGTGACGTCCAGTTGCCTGATGTTTCTTATTGTTCTGGGTTTATCCTGGTGGTGATTCAGAAATAGTGATCGTTGCTCTGTTTCTCAATTGTTGAGTACACCGGCCACCCACTCAGCCTTGAATCCGATGATCCGAGCGGACACAGAGGACTGTGAAGGAAACCACAATAATTACTCACCACTCTAGCATTAATTTACATAGTAGGCATAAGGCCTTTAAAAGAAATGGTGAACTGAAATAATTTACTCTACCAAACCAAGGCAGGACATAGCAGAAGTGAAAGTTTCTAAACATGAGTGAAGCTCCAAAAATAATTAGAGTGAAGCTCCAAAAATAATTAGAGTGAAGCTCCAAAAATAATTAGAGTGAAGCTCTTACACATAAAATAATGAAGATACGAGAAGTACTTACAATGGGATCGAGCGAGGCCAGTCAAGTGATCTCAACCGGCACACGAAGCCTAGCATTACACCTCTCACCGGGTGAAAAGGGGGTATCAGCAGCGAGACACTCACCCCACCTTAACCAGCAAACTATCACTCAACCATCACTCTACATACCTTCGCACTTTCATCACTCCTATCTATGGACTTTTTCCCTCACACTCCCCCATACCAAGACTGCTAGTCAAGGAATAGAAGTAGAAATTATGAGGTAAAAGTACCAAAAATGAAAGTCGCATAAGTACAAATATTCTACTGACTGTCACGACTTAACCAGTCAGAGAAATAATTAGATGAACCATTGATATACACAATATGAAACTTAAAAGCCTGGAGTGCCAATGTCCACCTCAAGAGGCGACTGTTGGTTCCCTTAAAAGTTTCTAGGTATACCAAAGGTTTATGATCTGTTTCTAGAATGAATTCTTTCCCCAGTAAATAGTATTCAAGTTATGGGTATCTCGTTTCCGGTGGAGGGAATTTATAGGCTCATAAATACCGGAAGCAGGATCGTGGATATGAGGTGTAGTAAGCCATTGACACCTGTTGCACGACCCATACTTCTTTGATACCTGCGAGTACATATGTGGCCAGAAATACGTATGCCTGATTTTATGCCACATCTTACGATGGGCCCAGTGTTCTGTCACTGGCAGGTCATGAGCCATTTGGAGAATTGACTCGCGGCATTGGTCGGGAATGACTAGGAGGGAATAATCTACTGTAAGAGAATTTGGTTTCAACACAGATTTATATAAGATCCTGTCACGATATTCAAACTTATGTGACGAGTATCTTCCTTGGATAACTGTATTATTTACAGCATGTCTATGGCAATACCGAAGTGAAGGGCAAGTCTGCTGTAAATTGATAAAGTCATCTTTGGACCCAAGATCTGTGGCAATTAAGGGATCATTAGAAGCTGAAGTCTGAGATTTAGTCTTTACTTTACTTGGAACAGATGGTATATGGTTGGAGGTGGCAACCTTACTGTCATCTACTGAGTGAACAGGTGATCCTGCCATCTCGATTCCGAGTGCAGTATCATCTGTTTCAACTTTTAAATGACTATTACCATGAGATAAGGGAGATTTAGCAATAGGACTGATAAGGAGCTTATCTACCTTGGGAGGAGGCTGAGCTGAAAAACTTGCATCTATGTGAGGTGACGAAAGATCGCTCTTCCAAGGAGGAATGGCACCTTTAACGTTACCTATTATTATAGAGCAAGTTGTGATGGGAGCTAGTACCGCATTAGTCCAACCTGTAAACCATTTGGACCTGATGTAACACCGCATGGTAGGAAAAGTGTCTGTACGGCCCAAGTAATCTGAAAGAGTAGTGGAGGCATGAGTGGGTTTGAGATTAGGGAACAGTTTATCTGAAATGATTATACAAGTGCATCCAGTGTCTCTTAATATCCTAGATACCTTAAGACCATTAACGGTTCCTGAACAGAAGGGAGCTTGTTCATTACCTTCTTTGACGCATCTACCCACCTTGTGAACTATCTTAGAAGGACAATCGGAGCGTTTATGTCCTTTTCCACCACATACATGACAAACTGGGATAAATGATTTTTGTTCTCCCTCTACATGAGACTTAACCTTTGGTTCAGGTGAACCATTGCCTTTAGGGATCGACCCCGTCAGGCCCTTATAGGAATTATGGGCTTCCGCATACAAGTCAGCAGCCTCAGCAACTTCCGCAGCCGTAATCAGATTACGTTCTCTAATGAAGGTTCGTATTTGGTGGGGCAGAGCCGTCAGGAACTGGTCGGCAACCATGAAATCTCTAAGAGATTCATAAGTGTGATCAATTCCTGCACTGTCTATCCAAAAATCAAACAACCGAAAGAGAGTAATCTGTAACTGCTGGAAATTCTGACCGTGTTGTAATGCGGAATACCGGAAATCCTTCCTATAAGAGTTAGTGGTTTTCTGGTAGGCTTTAAGAATTGCCTTCTTCAACAGGTTATAGTCACAAATGATATCATGTGACAAAGTTGCATAAATGTTCAAAGCTGTCCCTGAAAATAACATTCCCAGCCTAGTAGCCCACGAATCAAATGGCCATTCACAGAGGGAAGCTGTATTTTCAAATCTGATAATATAAGAAGTTATGTCTTCCCCCTCTGTGAAGGGTGGTAAGTTGGGGGTGGGGTATATGAAGGAGTGGGACGCTCCACTACGCCCTCATTTAATTGCTGCTGGGTAAGACCTAGTTTCCTATTCTCTAAGTCTAGACGAGCTTTTCTACTTCACGATCTTTCTCTTTTCTCTTTCCTCATGTTCTCTAGCTTTTGCTCTTTCCTCTAATTCTTTCTCTAGAGTGCGTGCATCACGTTCTCTAGCCTGTTGTTCTCGTACTTGTGCTCTTTCTTCACGATCAAGCCTATCACGTTCTTTCTTTCTTCTAGTTCTCTTTCTAACTGTCTCTCTTGTCTTTCTCTTTCAATTTTTCTTTCTCCTTTCTCTCTTCTCTCTCAATTCTCTCTCTCCTTTTCTCTTCTCTCTCAATTCTCTCTCTCTCCTTTTCTCTTCTCGTTCTCTTCTAACTGTCTCTCTTGTTTCTCTCTTTCAATTTCATTCTTTTTTCCTGAATCTTAGTAGTTATGAAAGATTCTAAAGTTTTCCCGAAATACCTAGCTTCATCCCAGCATTCATCCAGAACTGGTATTCCTCCATACTAACCGGGATAACTTAACTTACTGGGTGAATGAAACAGATATAGAAAACGGAGGGTTCAAATCCTGCCCGCTACAACTGTACACACAAAACCGGAGGGTTCAATCCCTACTTCGATTTATACAGTATAAATTTGACCGGAGGGTTCTATGCCAGCTCCGACCAACCAGTAAGAGAATGGGATCACTTGACCATCCACTCTTCCCACTATCATCAAGAGTGTCCTATGACAGTTCCCTTGATATAACATACAAGAACTCAATGAAGAAGATTTATCACTGGAAAATCTCGGATCCCTAGAGTCTATTCCTAAAATAATCTTCAAGCTCAAAACAAAGGTGACAGAAGTAACTAGCACATCCTGCCTTGACTTGACTAACATAAACAAAGAGCAATTAACAATCACCAAATCCTTTAAATACCTTATCTGTAGTCCTACTATAGTAAATGAATACTTATGAAGGGTGGCAACCGTCGTTGGTGTGGAGCGTTTGAGGTGCACCGCGTAACTGTTGGCGGAGTTCCAATAATGTCGTCAGGTGTCGCCGGCTCAAGTCCAGAGTAGCGTCGAGTCGTGTTCGAGGCGTCGAATCCTTGAGTCGAATCCTGGCAAGGTCGCCACTTGTGAAGGTTGTCGCCAATCTTCTCAGGAAAAGTATAATAGAAAAAGACTAATAACAAGAAAAATAAACACTTTATTTTAATAGAATGAAATTTAAATAATAAAAACTTAAATATGATTATAATAATCCTATATTAAAGAAAATGAAAAATGAAAACAAAAATATATGATTCAAAGCTAAATATTTACAGCTGTGGACGTTATCACTGAAGCAATGAATCTCAAGAGAGAACTCCGGGGTGGTGGTGGTGGTGGTGGTAGTAGTGTTGTTGTTGTTGTTGTTGCCTCTAGTTTTACCACAAATCCGACAGTCTTCCAAAACTGTTACAATGTCACATAAGATGTAAGGGACTCAGTTGAAAGTTGTCCCTAGTGACGTCCAGTTGCCTGATGTTTCTTATTGTTCTGGGTTTATCCTGGTGGTGATTCAGAAATAGTGATCGTTGCTCTGTTTCTCAATTGTTGAGTACACCGGCCACCCACTCAGCCTTGAATCCGATGATCCGAGCGGACACAGAGGACTGTGAAGGAAACCACAATAATTACTCACCACTCTAGCATTAATTTACATAGTAGGCATAAGGCCTTTAAAAGAAATGGTGAACTGAAATAATTTACTCTACCAAACCAAGGCAGGACATAGCAGAAGTGAAAGTTTCTAAACATGAGTGAAGCTCCAAAAATAATTAAGTGAAGCTCCAAAAATAATAGAGTGAAGCTCTTACACATAAAATAATGAAGATACGAGAAGTACCAAGGGGTCGAGCGAGCCAGTAAAGTGATCTCAACCGGCACACGAAGCCTAGCATTACACCTCTCACCGGGTGAAAAAGGGGGTATAGCAGCGAGACACTCACCCCACCTTAACCAGCAAACTATCACTCAACCATCACTCTACATACCTTCGCACTTTCATCACTCCTATCTATGGACTTTTTCCCTCACATGCACAAACTCTGAAGGTTATACCTTAGCACTCCCTCAATCCCTTCTACCTCAATCTCTTGCTACCCTCTCTCCCTGCACTATCCACTGTCCTGCTGCACTCCATAGCCTACTAATCATCCCTCTCCCTCTTACAACCCATTCTCCCTGCATCCACCTAACCTGCTCCCTGTATGACCCCTGTGGTTTAGCCTTCTTTTATAATAATAATAACAATAATAATAATTCACTTCCGACAACTCATGATTGAAGAAATACTTCCTAACATCCCTTTGACTCATCGGACCCCTTGTTTCTGTGTCCCATCTCTGGAACATTCTGTCTGTCCACCTTGTCAATTCTCGCAGAATTTTATATGTCGTTATCATGTCTTCCCTGACCCTCCAGTGTCGTCAGGCCGATTTCCCTTAACCTTTCTTCGTAGGACAATCCCTTAGCTCTGGGACTAGTCTTGTTGCAAACCTTTGCACTTTCTCTATTCTGACGTGCTTGACCAGGTGTGGGTTCCAAACTGGTGCTGCATACTCCAGTATGGGCCTGACGTATATGGTGTACAAGAGTCTTGAATGATTCCTTAGTGAGGTATTGGAACGCTATTCTTAGGTTTGCCAGCCGCCCGTATGCTGCAGCAGTTATCTGATTGATGTGTGCCTCAGGAGATGTGCTCGGTATTATACTCACCCCAAGATCTTTCCTTGAGTGAGGTTTCAGTCTTTGGCCACCTAGACTACTCTGTCTGCGTCTTCTTTGCCCTTCCCGATCTTCATGACTTTACATTTGTGCTCGTGTGTGTGTCGCTCATGTGTGTGTGTGACCCAATTAATTTTGCACTAATCACTCATTACAGTTGTGACCGGGTGTGGACGTGTTAATTGCTCATTACTTTGTAATTTGTTCATGATTGTATCCATGTATGACGTGTGGATGAGTCATTACCTTGCAACTTTTTTTATATTTTATTAAAAAAAAACACATTATACATAAGTTGCTTGTATCAATCATTCCACGCCCAGCCTTGGTTGTGTGCGGGGGTGCTGGTGGTGCTCCTGGCGGCAGCAGTGGCACGTCATTTTCAAACAATGGCCGCGGTTACAGGAGGCGAGTGAACGGTCTGTGTGACTTTGGGCAGGGAGCCATATATACGTCTAATGCAGAGGTTCTACTGCCTGCAATAATACGAGACACTTTTGGATTATCGCATGAGGAGATTTATGGCATATCATTAAACGGATCAAGGAGGATCTTCATCAAATTAGCTTGCACTGCAGCTTATCACGGCTCGATACATACCAGGAGAAAAAATTAGTGGTACATCAAGGCCTAGAGTATGTTTGAAAGATGTTTCTGCCACTTTTAAGTGGATTAAGGTGCATAATGTGCCCTTTGAATCCGGACAACAGGATATTAAAGATGTATTTAAGAATTATGGCATAATACATGCTGTAAACATAGGACGCTGGGCGCAGGGGCTATATGCTGGTGCTTTAGGGGACATACTCCATCAAAATTTCCTTGAGGAAACCTATTCCCTCTTATGTACTTATGGAGAATTTTGCACACAGGTGTACGTCCACATACCCAGACAGGTGAGGACATGTCGACTGTGTGGTAAGCCGGGTCACTTGGGCTGAGTGTAGCCAAAAGGGGGAGGTTGGCGTCGAGGTGGAGCGAGCAGCGACAGAGAAACGAAGTAAGGAATGTAACGAAGGATGGAACAGAAGGAGGCATGGAGTGTGCGGCGATGCAGGGTGAAAGAAGACATCATGGAGCGTGGAGGTGGACAGAGTGGAGATGGAGGAACAAGGATAAGTGGGAGGGCATGGAGGAGGAGGTGTTAGAAGGGGAAAAGATTGGGCCAGACACGGAAGAGGAAGGTATAAACTGGTCAGGAGGCTGGGGATTTTGAGGGATCTCAATGAGATTCTTGAAGGTGAAAAGCTGACATTGGAGGGGTCAACCAGTGAGGTGTGTGGCATTGGGGTTCTGGAGCAGAACCAGGAACAGGTGGGTGGAGGTGAGGCAGCAGGAGAGGGGTGTGGTAAAGCTGTGTTGGATGTCATACAGGTGGAGGTGGAGGTGCACAATGAGCAGGTAAATGAGGACCAGAGAGACAGGGGGAATCTAGGAAGAGAACTGGTGAGGAGGCTGGTAATGATGTCCTCACACCAGCACAGAGCCTGGTAAGAAAATTTGGTCTGAAGTTGTAGTTGGACAACAGACAAGAGCTAGAGGTAGTGGGGTGATAAGGGTAAAGGGGGATGGGAGGTGACAGGAAGGGTGGGAGAGGAGGGGTCACAGGTATACCTTTGGAGAGAAAGCAACCGAAACCAAAGGGAAACCTCAACTGTTACCTTCCGGTGTTTAAGTATGAACGTGAATGGCCTTAAAAATGAGGCCAAGCGAAAGTGGGTAGAAGTGACATTGATTAAGTACAGGGTAGATGTAGTGTTTTTCAAGAGCACAATTATAGGTGTGGGTGGGATT
>WNWK01039884.1:0-17237 GCA_009830355.1 Cherax destructor
TCCTTTGGGCCCCGACCCCCATTGTGTTGTTTTCCCAAAGTGCTGGGGGCACCCGAAGTAAGTTAAGGAAATATGAGGGTAAATTAAGGAAGTATGAAGGGGAAAAAAAGAATATAGAAATAAGGTAAGAGGGAAAATAAAGATAATAACATGGTGGGAAATCACCGGTTCCAAACCTTTTTTTTACAAAAATCCCCAGGGTTCCCTTCGACTCTGAGATGAGGGGGCAACCTGCCAAGACATTTACAGTTATTGGGCGTCTCGCCACAGCTTTGGGTTCATCAGTTCCCCAAAACAAGAAAAGAATAGGGGAAAATGGGAAGGGGGACTGAGGTAATCCCGTCCCTCCAATCTTCCTTTTTTCTTTGTGTTGGAAATGATGAAAACCCACTGGGAAACAATTTTACGGAAAAAAATTTTTTCCCCTTCTCGGGTTTTTTAAATTTATCTACGTTACTTTTCAGTAACATTTCGACTATAGTTATGAAGAAAAATTTTTATTTTCCTTCCTTAAGAAATTTAAAAGCCCAAAAATTAATAAAAAATATTTTAAAAAAAATCCCGTGACTGGTTTTAAAAAGGTTAAACCATGAACCCGGGGACTGGTTTCCCGGGGTTTTCCATAAAGGTGGCTGGTTCAGGTAATCCTGAAACAGTGACTGGTTTGGGTATCCATGAACCACAGTGACTGGTTTTATATGTTATCCAAGAACCACAGTGACTGGCCATATGTTATCCATGAATATTGGGTTTGGGGGTTTTCCTGACCCCTTTACTGGTTTCCCAAAGTTATCCATGAACCACGGGGACTTTTAAGGGTTTTAAACCATGAACCACAGTGACTGGTTCGGTGTTATCCCATGAACAACAGTGACTGGCCCTATGTTATCCATGAACCACGGTAGGGTTAGGTGTTTTTCCTGAACCACAGTGACTGGGTTAAATTTACCCATAGAAAAAGTGACTTATTCGGGTGTTTTTCCATGAACCACGGTGGGTTTCATATGTTATCCTTTAACCACGGGGACTGGTTTTAGGGGTTATCCATGAAACAGTGACTTTTTTCATTTTATCAATAAGGACGGGGACTGGTTTATTTTATCCATGAACCACGGGGACCCGGGTTCATATGTTATCCATAACCCATTTACTGGTTCTATGTTATCCATGAACCACGGGGACTGGTTTTATATGTTAAACCCAGGGCCCCCTGCCCGGGTTTCCCATATTTATCCATGAACCACAGTGACGGGGTTCATGTGTTACCCCTTGAACCACGGTGACTGGTTCGCGTTATTTTAAACCACAGTGACTGGTTGGGGTGTTATCAAAACCCCAAGTGATTGGTTCAATTTATCCATGAACCACGGTGACGGTTCCCATATTTTTAAATGAACCAAGTGACTGGTTCATATGTTCCGAACCACAGTGACTGGTTCATGTTTTTACCCAAAACCACAGTGACTGGTTCCCGGGGTGTTATCCATAAACCCAAAGTGCCCTTTTTCATATTTTATCCATGAACCACAGTGACTGGTTCATATGTTTCATTTTCCACAGTGACTGGTTCATGTGTTACCCATGAACCACAGTATTGGTTCAGGTGTTATTAATGAAATTAGGTTCCCATATGTTATCCATGAAACCCAAAATTATTGGTTCAGGTTTTATCCATGAACCACTGACGGGTTTCAGGGTTTTATCCATGAACCACAGGTATGGTTCAGGTGTTATCCATGAACCACGGGGGCGGGTTTTCATATGTTTATCCATGAACCACGGGGTTGGTTCAGGTGTTATCCATGAACCACAGTGACGGGTTTCCCATGGGGAACCCCTAACCCAGTGACGGGTTTTCATTTTTCCAGCCACAGTGACTGGTTCATATGTTATCCATGAACCACAGTGACGGGTTCCATATATTATCCAAAAAGTGATTGGTTCGGTTTTACCCCGAACCACGGTGACTGGTTCATATTTTATCCATGAAGCACAGTGACTGGTTCATATGTTATCCATGAAGCACATTGATTGGTTCGGGTTTTTCCATAAACCACAGTGACGGGGTTTCATTTTTATCCATGAACACGGTGGCTTTTCCCTTTTTTTAAATCAATGAACCACGGTATTTTGGTTTTATGTGTTACCCAAGAACCACAGTGACTGGTTCAGATGTTACCCTGAACCACTGTGACGGGTTTTCATTTATTATCAATAAACCCCGATGACTGGTTCTTTTTATCCATAAACCCCGGTGACTTTTTTGTGTTATCCATGAACTAAAAAGTGACTGGTTCAGGTGTTACCCAATAAAACCACAGTGACTGGTTCGGGTGTTATCCATGAACTACAAGTGATTGGAAAAGGTGTTATCCATGAACCCCCAAGTGACTGGTTCAGAGGGTTATCCATAAACCACAGTGATTGGTTCGGGGGTTACCCAGGCCCGAGGGTTTGGTTTATCCATGAACTACAGTGACTGGTTCAGGTTTTTTCATGAACCACAGGGGCTGGTTCCAGTGTTACCCATGAACCACAGTGACTGGTTCATTTTCATGAACAGGGGCTGGTTAAAAGATGTTTATCCATAAACCCCTGTGACTGGTTCATATATTGTCAATAAACCCCAAAATGACGGGTTTCCCATATGTTATCCATAAACCACAGTGACTCTTGTCATCGGGATATAAAGAAAAAAGGCATTATTCTTAAACTGCCTTCAGACTCGGAAACCAAAACTGTCGTTTAAAGGGGTTTACCATCTAACACGACAGAAACCAAAATTTACTGACCAGAAAATTTTCTCCTCTGCAGTCTGTCATGTTGTTGTGCGGGGGAAAAATAAGCATCTGGTTGCAGGTTTAAAGCCTTCCTCGCAGTCTCCCAATTGGGGCCCAGGCACAATCTCCTGTCTGACTTTTGCTTCCGATTGGGGCGGGGTTTAATCAATGGCATTGATTAATGGAATAAAGATCATATGGTGAAAATGGAAGAGGGTAAAAGGGAAAGTACTGTTGATTTGGGCCTCTGAATAAAGGTCGTCTGCCCCTTTTCCCTTTGTACCATACTTGTATCAACTTAAGTGAAAGTAAAAAATTTTGATGTGTGCTGAATTTTCCCCTCAGATGGGGAAAATTGAAAGGGGGGAAAATTTAAAAAAAGAGACAGCAAAAATCCTCCTACAGGAAGCTACGGTTCTCTTCTTTTAAACAACACTACAACGAGGGGTTCTGGGTTATTGTTGGCAAGCAAAAGGGAAAGGGGCTAAAAATTAGGGCAAAAAAAGGGGAAAAGGGGCCTTTTTGGTTTATCTCTGAAGGATCCTTTTCACACACACACACACACGGGAGGAGCTATGAATTGACCCCCGAACCACAATTGGGGGAGAATTCCGGGAAAAACACTAGGTTTTAAAACTTGTCTCACGGGGCCTACTGGGGTGCTACAGCCCAAAGGGAACAGAAGTAAAGGGGGAAAGGGGGGGAGAGGGGGGGTAAAGGACTTTTTGGACTGTGGAAGCTTTTTTACACAGTACTGCTACAAAAAACTGGGGGAAAATAGGGTAACAGAAAGGGTTTTACAGTGAATCAAGGAATTTCGTAACAAGATGGAAAAAGGTTTTCCGAGAAGAGATACCTTTATTGCATATGATGAAAAGGGGTTCCCATGGATCAGTACAAATGGTACTATTCTTTTAATCCATGAACGTCATGAAGGGGGGGGTTGAGACGGAGGTTCCTGTTCTCAGATGTTTAAACTTTGGGAAAAATCAAACGGGGGAAAATGGGAAAAAATTATAAAACAAGTCCCGAAAAAATAACGGGTTACGACTACTGGAATTTAACCTCAAAAAAAAAAGTTAAAAAATTGGGGGGAAAGGGGAAAAAAACCCCCCGACGGGTCCCGGGGGCAAAATTCAAACCTCACTCAAGGACCAAAAAATTTTAAACGAAAATTTCCCCGGGGCCCCGTGGGAGTGGTGAGACAGGATCCATACATAGCTTTAAAAAGAAGTATGTTGGGGTCTCGGGGGGAGGGAGAGTGAACTCAAATAGCGCCAGTGAAGAGGGAGGCCAGGGCAGGAGACCCCCACCTTTCCCTAAAGATGAGTTTTTTTCTCTTTGTTAAAAAAATTGCTAAAGGGATGTCAGGTTGGACTAAGTATGATCTACACTGGTTTTTAGGGTTCTGTTGCGTGGGGTCCTGGGCGGGCAGTTCACCCTCCAGGCCCCTTTACGGTACAGCTGGTTCGGGGGACCAGCACACGCTGTCTGCGCTGTGGAAAAAACTCTATGGGGTTTTATTCTTAAAAGTAAACCTTAACTACGATCAGTTATCTCGTTAAAACTCTCGTCTGGAGACCCCTGCTTTTGGGTTTCCCGACCCAAAAACCCCCCTGAACCCTTTATTTTTCCCCCAAACTGCTGACACAAAGAGTAATAAAGAGGGGGGAAAAGTATTTTCAACATTCTTAAAACCTGTTAAGGCGGGAGGGTTTCCCCAAAAAGTCTTCTCCGTGTAGAACTTTGTAGCTTTTGTGGGGGTCATGTTTCTCACTGTCATCTTATAGTCTAGAATGTTCCCAAAAAGTGTGACTGGCACTGCTGTCACTCTCAAAAAATCCTGAAAACCCCGGAAAATTAAGGGATTCCCGAATGCCCAAAAGGGTTTGGATCCCGGATCTCTGAAAGCCCAGGAATTTGGAAACCAAAGGGTCTCCTGAATGGGGATATTAAGGATCCAGGATTTCCCGAATGCCCAGGATTTAAAGGTCCAGGATCTCCGAATGCCCAGGATATTAAAGGTCCAGGATCTCCGAATACTTTCTGCGGGAAAAATTCTGGATATTTTCTTGATATTTTCTAATAGTCAAACATTTTTTGGGAAACATTTTTAATTCAAAATTTTAAATTTGGGGTGGGAAATTTTATAAGTTTTTTTTTTCTTAAAAATTAATACTAATAATTATTTTTACAAAAATACAAGGGGAAAAGGCCCTGGCCATCATATAAAAACTAGAAAACCCTATTTTGAGAAAAGTAGGTCGGGGTGCGACCCACCAGTCGACTGACACCTCCCTGTACCTATTTTACTGCTAAAAGGGGAACATGGATGGGAGGTTTTAAAAGGGAAAAATTCCTAATGTTTTCCCTTTGGGGAAACGAACCACAGACCTCAGTTGCTGAGTTGCACTGGGCGCCTGGTGTTTGATGGTGGTTCATGGATGTGGTCTACTTCTTTTCCCGGGATTTTTTAAAATTTTTTTCCCCCTTTTTTTGGATCAACAATACAACGAAATGATTAAAGTTATGGTTTTTTCCCGGAAATTTTTTTTTTTTTGGTATCTTATATGCAAAGTTTTGCCCCCCGAGCACAGTTCTTGGAATTTTTTCGCTCGAGGTAACGTATGGGCGTGTGCTGCTCTGCTTTTTCCCCTTTTATGGCTTTGTTTGAAAAAACTTAGAGAGAAGTGGATGTTCTGACTCGGGTGTTAGAGATATCTACCATCACAATTCCTTAGTTTCACCCCTTTGGGTCTATGGTATTTAAAAATGTGACATGGGCTCTGTCTTGAGCAACTATGATAATTAAAAAATATCAACATGTCTGTACAAACCCTCCAATTCCTTGTGGTCCTGGTTTGATCAAATCTTACACTCTCAATCTCCCTTGGCCTCTGGGGTTATCGTCAAATTTCCCGGTGCTTTTACTGCTGTTTTGGCTCTGTGGGGTTTTATAAAAAAAATCTCGGTCAGCAGGTTCGAACTCCATTGGGGGGAAACGTTGCCACTTTATATAGCATCTTTTCCCTTACCTAACATTTTGGTAATTCTATCAATAATTTAATTATAAAAAAATTTTGTTTGAAAAGTATAATTATTTAGCCACTTATTTTAATGTAATATTTTATTACACTCTGCCTTGACGAAAAAAAAATATAATTAGTTATTTTTTTGGTTGTTATATTATCAATCTTGTCTCTGTATTTAATTTCTCTTGAATTGTTGCTCTACTCTACTACTACTACTATTAAAAACCTACTACTACTACTAATACTACTATTAATGTACTAATAATAATAATAATAATAATAATTTCTCACAAATAACGTGTCAGTTTTTTATTAATTAGAACAACACAGCGTAAAAATTCGCCCAATGTGCAACATCGGGGCTCTATATTAGTGAAACATCTACAAAAAAAGATCCCAGATGTTGCAATCCCATAACCCGGACCCCTGTGACTGGATTTTTGGCACGTTACCTTGTTCCCTCTCTCAAGAAAAGTGTTCTTATTTCTTTTTTCTTCTGACCTGCATTTTCCTCATTTCCCTTGACTCAAATTTTGCACTTTTCCCAGGGTCCTCTTTGGCCACCCTTGCGATCTTAAAACTCTGTTTTTAAATGTAAGTGGGTTTCATTTCTTCCAATCTCTTTTTGGGGTCTATCCTTTTTTATTTTTCCCAGTCTCCCAAATTTTAAATAAAGTCTCGTTCTTCTCTGTCATTTGACATCACAGTCATCCTATTAACTGGTCCTCTGCAAAAACTGTCTCCCCCTTCTTCCAGCCTTCACAGTCGCCTCTTGTTGAAGAATCACATACACAATTTTCCCAAATTTGAATCTTAGTTGTTTTTTGTTCTGAAGATGCGTCCTTTCTCATCGTCGTCAGTGTTCCTAACTTCAAATTGTCTGCTGCTGCTAGTACCACTAACTGCTCCTACCTGTACCACTAACTGCCTGGTGCTATCCACTAATAAAACCCAGTAATTCTCCCTGCTTCCCTCCCCGCCGGGGTACCCCTAACCTCTCTGCTGGTCCCTGGCAAAAACACAACAATCTCGGGCCCCGGCACCCAACGGGGCCCTTGCCATAACTGTTGCTTAACAAGTCCCTCTTTTTCGCAACCTGTCCACAACGTTGTTTTTCCCGTACCCCCAACTAATTGGGCCTGCGGGTCCCAAACTGTTGCTGTTGGTACCACTAAGTGTTGGAAAAATAAACACATAACTATAATGTGATCCTTTTTTGCCAACTTTTCCCCCACAAAGGGGCTTTATCAGTAAAGACAGATCTACCGGGAAAAAAAGGTAACATGATTTTATAAGAGGTCAGATGGAGGTTGGGTCAGGTGGAGAATGCTGCATGGCAGCCCAAAATAGTGTGATAGTTTAAAACCTTGTGTGACAAAAGGCCCTCATTACCATTTTTGGGTTCTGGGGGGATGCGTTGAAGAAGTTTCTTGGTAGGTTCAGCTATGTTGGGCCGGTTCTGGTTGAAGTTGGGATATACAGAAAGTGATGATTCGGGATTCTTCGGTTTAGTGTTGTCTTTCTGGCATGATTTTGCGTTTCTGTAGTTGTTTAAAATGGTTGTGAAATTTCTTTAAACCCAAGGCATTTTTTGGGGTCGTCAGATCTCCCTGCGTACTGGTTTTTAAATACGTGGGAGGTCTCTGGTGTTTCGCCTCGTAAAATTTTGCTGCGTATTAAAAAAATTGTGTTCCCTGCAGTGGTTGAAGCTTGCCCTGTCTTTTACGGTAATGTTCTTGATGGGGGTGGATGGGAGGTGGATATCAAATGAGGTTTGGAAAAAAATGTTTAAAACGTGTTTGGTAATGGAGTTGGTGGGAAGGTTTGTTTTTTTCCGGCAGTGTCTTTCTGGTGTGTTGAAGATGTTTAATCCCCGTCGTCTGCAGTCGCTAATGCCCCTTAATGAATGATGAGGATAGTTTTAAAAAAACTTGAAAAAGGGGGGAGATTTTTCCCTAAGGGGAACTCCTCCCGGGGCTTTCTTCCTTGAGGAAGAATCCCCTTGACTTTTTTTCCAATTTCACTATCCTCCCTAAAAAACCAGCACGCTTCATCTTCCCCCAAAAGGGGTTCCCCCCCTCCGTAAACAGTTTCCAACTGCCCCAACCACCCCCCTACCATCAGGTGACCACGGCGGCCCTATCCACTGCGGAATTCGGCGGGGCCAAAACCGACGGCAAATTTGGGCCCTTTTTAAAACCGGGCAGATCACAAATCAAAGCCTTTTTACAGAGGCCCCCAAATTCGCGCGCGAGGTCACGGGCCCATCACCCTTAATCAACCCTCCCGAAACCCCCAATATGAGCTTTTCAATTTTCCACCAAAATCCCCCAGGCCCCTGGGGAAACATCACCCTTTTTAAGCTTCACCCATCCCCAACTTTCCCCCTGCCCCTTTCCCCCCTAAAGCATTCTACTGGCATTCTCCCCCTGCCCGCATTCCCCCCTGACCCAGCATTCTCCATGCCCCGCATTCTCCATCTGACCAAATTTTTAAAAAATCTCATGTTCCTTTTTTTGGGTAGATCTGTCTGTGACTGGATAAACCCCCTGCGTGGGCCCGTTTCGGATCCTTTCGCTTATTTTTTTTTCCTTTTGGGGTTTTTATCCTTTTTTTCCCCCAACTAACTGTCTCTTGCTGGTCCATAACTCTGCTCCTTGCTTGCCATAACCCGCGCGCCTATACTAACTGCTGCTAGTACAAACCCTTGTAGTGCCCTAACTGCTGAGTGCCACCCCTTTACTGCTGTAGTCCACTACATTTATTACTACATTAAAATTATAAACCCGATGACTCTTGAAAACCCTCATGGGTCTTGTTGTACCCTTTTTGTATTCATGTGCCCGCTACCTCCCCGAGGGATATGGGTCCCCTTGCTTCCCGTGCCCCGAGGGATAGGGTGCACCGTTTCGTGAAGGGTTGGTGCACAACAAACTGCGCGTCGGGGGCAGTTAATCTACCACGCTGAATCTCTAGTTCTACGACCCCGTCCCCGCCCCCTCTCGTATATTTTTTCCCCCTCCTCTTCGCTCTTTTCCTGTTTTTTCCCGGGTTGGAAAACTTGTCGAAAGTTTCAGTCTCTAATGGAGTTATCTCGTGCTGAAAAAAACACTGCGCGTCTCCCCATGCGGGCAGGTCAGTCTCCCCCGGGCCAGTCCCCCGCCCCGAGGTCGGGTTCATTCATGGGAAGGGCACGGCATCTGACCGTCCCCTAGTGGCCCCAACTCACCCCCCCACCCCTCATATTTTCCCTTTTTTTAAAACTACAACGTTTTGCCTCTATAACACTCGGGAGTTTGTTCCCTCATCGCCCTCTATTACCAAACCAATGCCCTATACCCTTTCCCTAATCGTTTTTCCCAACAAACCCCTTTGCTGCGAGTCCTGTCAATAAAAGATTTTTTTAGCACGCTAACATCCCCTTTATTTTTTTTTCCATTTAACACCTCAATCTATCCCCCCAATTCACGCCCTTTCGAAAAAATTCAGGGGCCCCCATTATCCCATACAAGATTTTCATGGAATCAAATTGTCATCCTCCTTTTATTTTCCGGTTTTATTCCCTTCTGTAAAACGGGGCCAAAACTGTGGCAAATCTAGATGGGCCTAACCAAGGCTATATGAGTTGAAGAACAACCTGAGGACTCCTATTATTTGTGCTTCTTTATGACCAAGGTTCTGTTCCTTTTTAAAACCATCACTGTTCTTGGTTTTAGATTACTGCTGAAATCCCAAATCCTTTTAATCAGTAATATTAAGATCTACATTATTTAGTTTTTATTTTGGGATGGTTATTTCTTCAATATTTAAACTTTTTTACTTTTTAAACTGTCTCCATTCCGAAATGCATCAGTCTATTCAAATTTTCCAGGGGTCTAATTTCATTTGAATGAATGGGTATTTTTTTGTCATCGCAAAATTGCTTTGTCCTATTTATTCCCTCATCATGTGTTTTTAGATTTTGAACAAGGGGCCCCAAAACTGACCCTGTGGGAAAACCACTTGTGTCTTCCCCCCTCATTTTCCCCCCTTTGAAACTCTCTGCTGCCTTTTGTCAACCAGCCCCTTCCGGAAAAAAAATTTCCTCCCATTCCGTGTGCCTTAATTTTCCCCAATAGTCTCTGATGTGGGGCTCTATCAAAATTACTGAAGTCCATATACAACATCTATTCATTACCATGATCTACCTCCTCAAATACCTTAGTGAAAAAGTTATTTTTAAAAACCCCCTTTTAAAACCGTGCTGAGATTTTTATTAATTTATGCTTTTCAAAATGGGAAAAATTTCCTCGGGAATTTTTGATTCCATAAATTTTCCACTATGGAGGGTTGGCTTTTTTATAGTTCAAGCTGGACCCGTCTCCTGCTTTGAAAATAGGTATTACATTTGCAATTTTCCATTTTCTGGCACCATCCAGTTTTCAGTGAAAGTTGAAAAGATTAGCCATAGGTTTTTTAAACTCCCTTTTACATTCCTTTAGAACCCTTGCATAATTCATCAGGGCCTGGGGATTTGTTGGTTTTAAATCTTTTTTCTGGCCATGTCACTTTTACCCCGATCGTCCTATCGTCTGGTCAAAATTTTTATTTCTGGAATATCTAGTATCTTCCTGTTAAAAACGAAATTAAAATGTTAAAAATTTCACATTTCCTTTTCACTGTCCATGAGCTGACCTGGTAACTTTTGAGTGGACCTATCTTGTCCCTAATCTTCTTCTTAACCTAAAAAACCGGGTTATTTTCATTCTCTTGCAACTTTAACCTCTAGTCTCTTTTTGCTTTTCTTATTCCCTTTTTTTTTTTCTCAACTGAATATATTGATTATTAATTCCCCCCCCCCCTCTTTTTATTCACCTATATATGCCCTCTTTTGACCAATGAGATGTTTTTAAACTTTTTTCATCCATTTGGGTTTTTTGGATCTGATTTCCCCATTTGGAACATAAGTTGTCGGCAGCTAGAACTATTCTCTGGAAAAAAAGTAATTTGGGTCCCCCTACCTGACCCCTGTGGTCATTCCCTTAGCCCACCCCGGTAACAGTCTAAAATCAGCCAAGGGGAAATCAGGGGCAGAGACTTTTTTCTTTTATTAAAAAATCTTTTAAAAACTAAAAAGTTTTGCTTGTGTTGATAAGGGATAAAAATGACAATTGATGAGTAAGACCAAAATTTCAACGTTGGGTATCTTTTGAAAATTTCGCCCCCCCAGTAGACTTTTCAGTCAAATATAAAGGGGGAAATGTTGAAAAAAAGGATGTTTAATAAATCTTGGAAAAATATTTTAGGTGGTCAGTCCCCCAGCCTGGGAAGAGTTCAGCTCCTGTCTTCTCCCGGCTGAGGAATCCCCTAAATACCCGGTTGATGGACGTTCTTTCTATTTCAATCTACTGCTGCCGAATTATGAAGAATCCTTATGGGCGCGTTTCATCCAAGTTAACAATTTCTTCAAACTGTGTGGGTTTTCTGCTGGTCGTTGGCAAACAGTCTATAATAAGAACATAAAAAGGAACCTCGTACCTGGTAAAATTTTGTTCTTTATTGGCATTATACTGCTTCTTGGTTTTTGATTATCAACCAGAACTTCTAAAACCTTTTTAATCAGTAATATTAAGTTTTTTCGTTTATATGTGGCATGGTTATTTTTCCCCTTTAAATTTTGCATTGTTTATAAACTTCTGCCCACTTCTCCAAACCCCATCAGTCTTTAAAACTTTCGGGTGTCTTTTCCTCTTTAAGAAATTTGGGCGGCCTATTTTTGGGGTCATCAGCAAATTTGCTTAGCTATTTATTTCCTCATCTATTCTTTATTAAAATTGGGGGGCCCCCGCCTCGTGGAACACCGCTGTGACGTCCATTCATTTTTCCCCATTTTGCAAAAACCTGCCCCTTTTTGCAAACTCCCGTCCCCATTTTTAACCATGCATCACCCCGGAAAAAAATTTTCTTCCTATTTTGTTTAAATTTCCCCAATCCTCGATTTGGGAAATCTTCGAAAGCCCCCTAAGTCCAAAAAACTTCTATTCAACCCTGATCTCCCCTCAACCTAGTGAAAAAAAATTATAAATCTTAAACAGGAACCCCCTTTGTAAAAAACCGGTAATTATTAATCTTTTTGCCTTTTAAAATGGCCTTCCCCGGAATTTTTGATTCCATAAATTTCCATGGGGGTAATTGGTTTTGTTCAACTGGACCTGTACCCCCCCTTTTAAATAGGTATTCTTTTTAAAATTTTTTATTTTTCAGTATAGTGAAAAAATTCCAAAGGTTTCAAATTCCCCTTTTTCCTTTTTAAAAAAACTTGCAAAAAAATTCATAAGGTGGGGGTTTTTGGGTTCTTTTTTCTATTTTCTGAGGAATTCATAGTTACCCAAATAGTGCAAATTTATTATCGTTTTCTACTTTTTATTTTTGGAATTTTTTATTCTTCTGGTCCAGGAAATAAGTGTTGAAAAGTTCCCAAAATTTCTTATCTATAGTGATCGACCGATTCCAAGTGGGCCCATCTTGCCCCAATCAACCCCGTTACCTGAAAGAAACCCTTTTTGGGGTTTTCTTAATCCCTTGCAACAGCCCCCATAATATCTTTTTCCTTTTTTTATTAATTTTTTTTTTCTCTTTTTTAATTTTTGATTTCTTAAATTTTCCTCCCCCCTTTTGTCCCTATTTTCCCTTCTTTTTGCCAATTGTTTATCCATTTTGGGTTTTTTGTTTGATCTAATTTCCCCTCGGAACAAAGTTCTGGGCAGCTAAATTTTCTAAAACCGATATTGGCGCCAAACCCCCCTACTGACCCAAATCAGTCTTCCTTGCCCCCGGTTTTTCCCCAGGGGAACGGAAATCTGGGACGAACGATTGCGTTCCCGGGGGTTTTCCGTATATTGCAAGGGTTTTGATCCCCCCAAGCTCATCTTTCCTTTTAAATTTTTCCAGTGATTCTTTTTTGGGGAAAAGTCAAACGGCCCATTCATCAGAAATTTTACCTTTTCCCTTCCCCGGGGCAAACCTGAAATTTCCCCCATTTTTTCCGCGCTGCTGGCTGACCGCTCTTCTCCCTATATAATCTGATAACTCAGTCTATTTAATCCCAGTTTTTGGGATAATTAAAGTAACTCCCTGGTTTGTTTCCATCTACTGATTCAGGGGTTTTGGGTCTGTGTTGGTGTCTCTCCCGTGTTGCGTTTGTTTGTTGCTGGGGTTTGCTGGGCATGGTATCATTTCTGGACGGGGTAAAGTTCTGGCACCCCCACCCCAAAACCCGGCCATCAACTATCTCATATTCCTTTTGCCCGACCAAAGATCCCGGTGGGGAAAAGGGAAAATAATTTTACTGGTGGGGAATAAAAGTATTTTTTTCAATAAAAAATATTTCCAATAATAATCATAAATATTTTCAGTGTTTGGGTTTTTATTTTTTAAATTTTGGGGAAGAATTCTTCCCCCCGGAAAAGCAAAAATTTTTTAAATAGTATTATGAAACTCAAGATGCATATTTTTCCCGATAATATAAGAGAAAGTAAGTCACCGCATCACCACCCCCCCTCTACAAAATGGGTGGGTTAAAACCCCCCCCTACCCCTGACAAATGGTTTGGTGGGTGGGTCCCCACCACCCCCTGACAAGGTGGTTTTTATGGTGGAGTCCCCCCCACCTCCACAGGTGGTTGGATGGGGTTTAGTCCCCCCCCACCTCCTGACAAGGGGTTTTTATGGTGGAGTCCCCCACCCACCTCCTGATAAAGGGGGTTTTTGGTGTGATCCCCCCCCCCCTCCCGCAAGGTGGTTGTGATGGTGTGAGTCCCCACCCACCTCCCGACAAAGGGGGTTGTGATGGTGTGAGTCCCCACCCCCTCCTGATAAGACACTAAAGGCAGTCTTGTGTGAAACTCACCTTGTTAGTAAAACAGTCTTGTGATGCCTCACCAGTGTTGGGGAGCAGTGGGGGGGTTTTTTAAACTTCACGGATATAAAACCCCCTATTTCCCCTCAAGCCTTTTCCCCCCACTTTTGCCCCGCCCCCCTTTTTTTCCCCTTTTGTCCTCGAAAAGAATCAAGGCTTTTTTATTTATTTTTAACGTCGGGAATGTTGAGGGGGCCTTTTTTGGGCGTAGTGTTGACGGTGTTTAGTCGACGTTTCAACAGCAAAACCCCGTAATGAGGTGTTATGGGAGGAAACACCGAAGACACTTTTGTTCATTTTACCCATGTTCATCCTCCACCTTCAACAACCCCCTCTATTTTCTGTGACCTTCAAATATATATATATATATATATATATATATATATATATATATATATATATATATATATATATATATCATTTGTTTTTTTATTTTAAAAATTTAAAATTATTTGAATATATTTAATTGTTAAACTAAATTACATTGCGCTTTTATAATAAAGGGTTTAACCCAAATGAAAAAAAATATTTTTAACTATATATATATATATATATATATATATATATATATATATATATATATATATATATATATATATATATATTTTATTAACACATCGCCCGTTTCCCCACCAAGGCAGGGTGGCCCGACAAAGAAAAACTTTCATTATCATTCACTCCATCACTGCCTTGAGGGGGGCCACACTACGGTTAAAAAACTGAAAATTTTACCCCTCCTTCAGAGTGCAGACACTGTTTTATTTGGGACTCAAGTCCGGCCTGCCGGTTTCCCTGAATCCCCATAAATGTTACCTTGCTCCCCCAAAAACCCGTCAAGTATTAAAAACCATTTGTCTCCATTCCTCATATCAAATACGCCCCACACATGCTTGCTGGAAGTCCAAGCCCCTCGCACACAAAACCTCTTTTACCCCCCCCCCCTTTTTCCCTAAACCCCCCTTCCCCGCCTTCCCCCCCTACAGATTTAAAACCTCGGGAAAGTGATTCTTTTTTCTTTCCATTCTCTTTGTCCGAACACTATGAGCGCGATTGCTGGAAACTTTAAAATTTACAAGGAACAGATTATAATTATATTGATAAAAATGCGCTTATTTCGTTAGACTCGTTCCACACTAATGCAAGACATTTAAAATTAAAAAAACCAAATCTTATGAAGTAGGTTAGAAATTTCAAAAAAAGGGAAAAAAAACTTTTAAAAATTGGTAAGATACTTCACCCTGTGCTCTGTAAAGTTTATAATATATTCATATGGGGTAATAGAGGCTTCACGTCATCTCTGTACACTACCAGTCAAAGTTTTTTGATCTTTACAATGAGAATTAAAATGTTCTTTCAGGGTATGTACACTCGGGAAAATGCACACCTCTCTATGTACACACACACACACCCCAAAAGTAAAGGGAGGCGGGGCCAGGAGCTATGACTCGACCCCTGCAACCAAAACCCAGGTGGGTACACCGCATAAAACCCTAACCCAAAGCACAAAGCACACAAAGTAATCGTATAGAAAAAAAAAGGCACAAACATATCTTAAGAATGTTTGGTTATGCATACAAAAACAGGACTTAATGACAAGGGGTTTCTCAACCCGAGTACACTGCAGATTATTAATATTATATTCCTGTTAAGTGCTAAACCTTTTTTGGTCTTTAAAGTACTGCTGCATGGTAAACCCCAAAAATGAATAATTCAGGGGTTTTGGAAAGCTCAGGTGGGTTACTCGAAACCCCGTTAAAGTGGGTTTTCAAGCTTAAGGTGCAAAAACAGAGAATGAGCATGATGCAAAGCATTCTAAAAATCCTTCTCCCTTGTCGCTCTGGACTCAAAAAAAAACTGACTGGCGAAACGTTTCCAGATTAAAGGTGTCTTTTTGGGGTTTTTCATTTATCAACTTGAATCGGTTTTCTTGGCCATTTATACACAAAAATTATAATGGAAAACATTGAGGAAGTGTTATTACAGTCAACCGCAAACAGCTTCTCAGTCACTCGGATAAATGGTGGTTGTGGCGGAGGGCGGCCATTTTTTTACCATTCTCAGTAACATTTTGAGTATCTTACATTCCTTTTTTTTTGTAAACAACACAAAAACAAAAATCCTTTGACAAAAAATGATTTCCTGTCACGTATTTCCGGGAGTCCACAAGGGACAGGTGTACTGACCATACTGGGTGTCACGTGTACTACCCGACACTTTTTCTTGGACCGGTCCGCGGGGGGGCTGACCTCGAAATACCCTCCCGGTAGGTAAAACCGCCCTCTTCAGCGCGGTGCCTTGATTCTGGGGTTCTAAGAACTTAAAAATAAGTCTCTTCCGAGGATCGAACTTGATTCCTCTATACCCCAAACTTTGTACGAACTTGGACTTTAGAACTTACCCCTCATCATAAAAATATTATTAATTGAAACTGATTAGAGTACAGCACCCTTCAACAGGGGGAACAAAACAATCACATTCGTAAACCTGGAAAAAACATCAGATTGCACGGTTGCAGCCCCACCCCCAAAACTGCAAACTTTACTAACTAATTATTTGACAAACTTGAGGCCGATGCCTCCCTCCAGGAAGGGGGTAGATGGCAAAAAAAAATCCCGACATTTTGGAAAAATAAAACAAATGCAGTATAATGCGATTCATTTTTTTGACTACGTTTCGCCCCACAGTGGGTTTTTTCCTAGTCACAAACAGATCCCTTGGGGTTTAAATACATGAGTATGTATAGGTAGATATGTTTTTGACTTGATAAAAAAACAGTGTGTGGGCAAAGGGATTGTCATTTAAAAGGGTCCCTTATCCCGCATTTTATCTTTTTTTTCCCCCCATGAGTACAGGAGCTGGAGATCAACAATTCCGGGGAATGACGGTGCTCATGAGGAAGGAAATATCTTATCTCTACTCTGATTGCCTTCCATTTCCTCCAGAAAACTGCATGACCCCTACATTTTGTGTCCTTCAGAAAATAATAATAAATTTCAACGAAAAGGACAATTTTTGGGCCCGTCCCCTTTAAAATGTACTTTGAAAATCAAGCGGTCCAGGAGCTGTAATCCCGCATTCCAAAAACAAGGAACTGGAATAATAGGGAAACCCTTTCCCCTAAGTAACATTTGGGGTTTGGGAAATAACTTAAATCCCTTCTTCCCGTTAAGACATTTGAAACCAATATCTTCCCCTTAGGAATATGCATCAATAGAAAGTTTGAAGCCGATCGTCAGTCTTTGATCATGTTGCCAGCAATCAAAAAAACTAAACACAGAAGGAAAAACGACATTCCCATATTTTACGAAATCTTAATAACAAGACTAAAAAAAACAAGGTACGGGGAAGGGGGTTTGAACTCACGGCGAAAAGAGTGGTAAAACTCCCGACCAATTTTGCATGCCACTGGGGGCCCAAATGGCTACAATAAGATTCATGCAACTTTGGTGTATAAAATCCTACTTGTTGGATGAATCATATTAGTTGTCACCATCGTAAACTTCCTCCCGTTCAAGGAAATTAAAAAGAG
>WNWK01039885.1:0-17236 GCA_009830355.1 Cherax destructor
GCACACACACACAGGAGGGTTAGGGAGACATGATAACGACATATAAAATACTGCGAGGAATAGCTAAAGTGGACAGACAAGATGTTTCAGAGAGGGGACACAGAAACAAGGGGTCACAATTGGAAGTTGAAGACTCCAATGAGTCAAAGGGATGTTAGGAAATATTTCTTCAGTCATAGAGTTGTCAGGAAGCGGAATAGTCTGGAAAGTGATGTAGTGGAGGCAGGAACCATACATAGTTTTAAGACGAGGTTTGATAAAGCTCATGGAGCAGGGAGAGAGATGACATAGTAGCAATCATTGAAGAGGCGGGGCCAGGAGCTATGAATCGACCCCTGCAACCACAAATAGGTGTGTACAAATAGATGAGTACACAGTGACCGTCCAGGGAAAGACGTCAAGCGTGTTTGAGCTCCGTTAATTTGCGTTTTTTCTGAGGGTTCAGAGGGGATAGAGCGCAACAAATAGGCGTGTGCAAATCCTGAAGTGCATATAATCATTTAAACCCCTCAAAAGGGAAATACAAGTGATCACAGAAAAAAAAAATAAAGATAATAGTGCCAAGTGTATAGTGCCGGTTACAAGTTGACAAGGGTAGGAGGCGAGATGGGAACAGGGAAGTGGTTGGGAACTAGGCCTAACAGTGTTGCCACACAGCACGTCGTGGTGTTTATGACAAATAAAGGGACCCAAGACAGAGAGCTAAGAGATAAGGATAGGTTTGTCAGTGAATACAGTGAAAAAGAAACGAAGGAGGGGCAAGGAACCAGGAGTATGCCAAATTGAGAGGAAACAAGAAGCAGCAACTGAGTAGAACCAAATGTCGGGCTACCGCACGTAATGTACAAAATCCTTTTTGTGGTTTGCATGAGAGATCTGGCCCTGCAATACTGACAGCTGAGGGCATAATCCCTGCTCTGGAGAGCTGAATATCATACATAGAGCACTTAACACATAGTAAGGGAGATAAACTAGGGAAGGAAGAAACCACAGGCTGGTGTCACACACAGCCAGCGAGTGCGCAGGCGCTGTCAGACAAATACACTAACATGGGAAGTGAGTTAGTTTATTCAGGTGTACACGAGTGCAGTGCATAGAGTATCATATATAGCAGCATACGTGAGGAGAACCTAGGATAGCCCAGGACTTAGAGGGACTTATTTTATTACTAAATTAAGGTAAGATTCTGAACTTAACTGCTACACCAAATACACACACACACACACACACACACACACGCACACACACACACACACACACACACACACACACACACACACACACACACACACACACACACACACACACACACACACACATACTCATACACTTACATATACACGTACTCAGACAAACCTAAAATAACACATTAGATCATAAATCCCTCCCCTCCACCACACACACATTTTTACACAAAGCTGAAGGAGCTAGAGCATCGTATCAGGATAAAAAATGGGATCTCAAAAGGGAGGACGTAAAGGCAAGGAAACTGAGGATGGTTGGTCTGAAAAGGAAGAATGGGTAGAACGGCTCAAGAACAAAATGGAAAAAGAATGGGAAAAAAGGTTAAATGAGGTTTACAGTAACATGTTAGAGAAGATATCTGCAGAGAGCAAGAAGTGGGAATCGTGAGCTGTAGTAGCTGAGGCAAAGATACAAAGACTGGAGGAAGAAATGGATGTGCTGAAGCAAGTTATAAAGATGAGGTCCGAAAGGACTAAGGTGACTAAAATGTGAACATCAGTAAGCAGCGAGGGGACTGAAGGAGGGGATGTATCTAAGAAGACTTTAGCAGAAGTACTATCAGGTCATTAGAGTGTCCAGAAGATGATAAGGGAAGAAGAGAGGAAGTGGTCAATAATTATTCATGGGCTTCAGGAGGCTGAAGGGAAGACCTATGATGAAAGAAATCATTGGGAGGAAACAGAGATTAAGAGCATCATTGTAATAACAGGAGAGAAGGACATGTCTCAGGTAGAAAATTTTCACAGACTTGGGGGGATGGGGTATTCGAGGGAAAAAACGCGACCAATCAAATTGACATTCAAGATGGAAGTGGTAAGGAACAGGATACTACAACAGAAGCCAATGTTAAAAGACTCTCAGGGATATCAACAAGTGTACCTCAATCAAGACAGAACATGAACAGAAAGGGAACAACTGAAAGTGAGAGCAAGATCAAACAAGTGGAAGGAAAGAGAGACAGGACAGGCAACGACAGACAGGAAAGAACAACCTCTGGGGAAACATCAAACACATGCTTTTAGAAACCCCTCAACCCCTGTCACCACATATCAACCAAACACAATAACCACAAACCACACATCAAAGCCCCAACCCCAATAAGCACTAATTTCACAATCACAGAAGCTTCCCATAATCTGCCCTGCCTCCCACCTCCCCAGCCTGCACCTTCCTCTCCCATCTCCCAAAATACAGTAATGGAAAGGAAGCTAAAGGTATGGTACACCAATGCAGATGGAATAACAAATAAGAGTGAAGAGTGGCAAGAACGAATCACTGATGCATCACCTGACATCATAGCACTAATAGAGACAAAACTTACAGGGATGATAACAGATGCAACCTTTCCACCTGGATATCAGATCTTGAGGAAAGACAGAAAGAACAGAGGAGGGGGAGGAGTAGCACTGCTCATCAAAAGCCAGTGGAGTTTTGAAAAAGTGGGAGGAATGGACAGAAGGGAAACAGAAGACTTCATTGATGGAACACTTCAGACTGGGGGTCCAAAGGTGATGATAGCAGTGATGTATAACCCACCACTGAACAGGAGGAGGACAAGACAAGAGTATGATGTGCACAATAGGGCAATGGTGGATACACTGGCTGAAGTGGCTAGGAGGGCTCATATGGGTAGGACAAAATTACTCATAAAGGGGATTTCAATCATAAAGAGATTGACTGGGAAAACCTAGAGCCACATGGGGGAACAGAAACATGGAGTGCTAAGATGTTGGAGACTGTGTTGGAGAACTTCATGCACCAACATGTTAGGGATACAACCAGAGAGAGTGGAGAGGATGTTTCAGCGAGGCTGGATCTCATATTCACCTTGAATAGCTCAGACATAGGGGATATCCCACACGAAAGACCCCTTGGTGATCAAGATGTCCTGAGTTTTGAATACCTTGTAGAGTTACAAATGGAGAATGAAGCAGCGCGGGAACAACGAGAGAAGCCGAACTTTCAAAAAAAGGGAGTACATAGGAATGAGAAGTTTCCTTCATGAAGTGCGGTGGGAAAGAGAACAAGAGGGAAAGACAGTAAATGAAATGATGGCACTAGTAACCTCTAAGTGCAGGGAGGCAGAGGAGAAGTTCATACCAAGGGGTAACCGAAAAAATAGTAAGACCAGAGTGAGCCCATGGTTTAACTGGAGGTGTAAAGAGGCTAAAGCCAAGTGTGCTAAATCCTGGATAAGGTATAGAAGGCAAAGGACTCAAGAAAACAAGGAGTTGAGCAGAAGAACCAGAAATGAATATGCTGGGATAAGGAGAGAGGCCCAGACAATACGAGAACGACATAGCATCAAAAGCCAAATCTGAACCAAAGTTGTTATACAGTCATATTAGGAGAAAAACAACAGTCAAGGACAAGGTAATCAGGCTGAGGAAAGGAGGGGAACTCACAAAGAGTGACCAGGAGGTATGTGATGAACTAAACACAAGATTTAGAGAAGCATTTACGGTAGAGACAGGGATGCTTACAGTAAATCGTGGAGGTAGGGTGCTCCAGCAGGTGCTGGACACAATACACATAACCAAGGTAGAGGTGAAGAAACTGCTAGGTGAACTAGATACCTCAAAGGCAGAGGGCCCAGATAACATATATCCTGGACAGAGCCGGGAGGCAGTGTGCAGCAACAATGTTCATTTCTCGAATTTTTAAGAAGGGAGACAGACAGAGAAGACAGTTAAACCACAGACCAGTGTCACTGACTTGTATAGTATGTAAAGTCATGGAAAGATCATCAGGAGAAGAGTGGTGGAACACATTGAAAAGATTGGGCTCATACATGACAATCAGCACGGCTTCAGAGATGGGAAATCCTGTGTCACAAATCTACTTGAGTTCTACGATAAGGTAACAGAAGTAAGACATTGGGAAAGAGGGATGGGTAGATTGCATCTTTTTGGACTGCAAGAAGGCTTTTGACACAGTACCACACAGAGACTGGTAAAAATTAGAGGAGCAGGCAGGAATAATAGGGAAAATACTGCAATGGATCAGGGAATACTGACAAAGGAAGGTTGTGATGAAGTGTCAGAGTGGGCCATGTGTCAAGTGGGGTTCCACAAGGGTCAGTCCTAAGGTCCGGTGCTGTTTCTTGTAAAGTGAATGACATGATGGAAGGAATAGATTCAGAAGTGTCACTGTTGCTGATGATGTAAACTGATGAGAGATACAAGCGGACGAGGATCAGTTAAGATTACAAGGAATCTGGACAGACTATAAGTCTGGTCCAATTAATGGCTCCTGGAGGTTAATCCCAGTAAGTGAAAAGTCATGAAGATTGAGGAAGGACAAGAAGACCGCAGAGAGTACAGGTTATGGAATCAAAGGCTGCAAACGTCACTTAAAGAAAAGGATCTTGGGGTAAGCATTATAACGAACATGTCCTCCTGAGGCACACATCAATCAAATAACTGCTGCAGCATATGGCGCATTGGCAAACCTGAGATTAGCTTTCGACATTTGAATAAGGAATTCATTGTACACCGTGAACGTCAGGCCCATACTGGAGTATGCACACCAGTATGGAACCCCACTTAGTCAAAAACATGAGAAATTTGAGAAAGTGAAAATTTGCAACAGATTAGTCCCGGAACTGAAAGTATGTCTTATGAGGAGAGGGAACTCAAACCCGATGACACTAGAAGATGGGAGGGAGAGGGAAACCATGATAACGACGTATAAAATACTGAGAGGAATTGACAAGGTGGACAGGGCTCGAATGTTTCAGAGATGGGATACAGGAACAAGGGGACCAATTGGAAGTTCAAAACCCAGATGAGTCATAGGGATGTTAGGAAGTATTTCTTTAGCCTTAGAGTTGTCAGGAAGTGGAATAATCTGGAGAGTGAAGTAGTGGAGGCAAATTAAATACATAGTTTTAAGAAGAGGTATGATGAAACTCATGGAGCAGGGAGAGAGTAACTTAGTATGCCCAGTGAAGAGGCGGGGCCAGGAGCTTGAATCGACCCTGCAACCACTATATGGTGAGTACACATACACAGTGAAGAGCGGGGCCAGGAGCTATGACTCGACCCCTGCAACCACAAATAGGTGAGTACAAATAGGTGAGTACACAGACACACACACACAAACACACACACACATACACACACACACACACACAGACACTCACACACAAGCACCAGGTGAAGTATTTATGAGAGGAGAGGTTAATGGACAGTAGACACGCTCATGTTTTAGGGTGATGGAGGAAGCTAGTTCTTCCTACCTGAATTATATATGAAAATTGTATTCATTTTGCAGTGATTCCTTTTGTGTGTGTGTGTGTGTGTGTGTGTGTGTCTTTACATATTTGTATTGCAGGGTCGAGTCATAGCTCCTAGTTCCCTCTTCACTGATCGCTACTAGGTCCTCTCTCCCTGCTCCATGAGCTTTATCATATCTCGTCTTATAATTATGTATGGTTCCTGCCTCCACTATATCACTTTCCCGAATATTCCACTTCCTGACAACTCTTCCTAACATCCCTTTGACTCATCTGAGTCTTCAACTTCCAATTGTGACCCCTTGTTTCTGTGTCCCATCTCTGGGGAAAATCCTGTCTCGATCCACCTTGTCAATTCCTCGCAGTATTGTATATGTCGTTATCATGTCTTCCCTAACCCTCTTGTCCTCCAGTGTCGTCAGGCCGATCTCCCTTAACCTTTCTTCGTAGGACATTCCCATTAGCTCTGGGACTAGTCTTGTTGCAAACCTTTGCACTTTCTCTAATTTCTTGACGTGCTTGACCATGTGTGGGTTCCAAATTGGTGCTACATACTCCAATATGGGCCTGACTACACGGTCTACAGAATCTTGAACGATTCCTTACTGAGGTAGCAGAACGCTATTCTTAGGTTTGCTAGGCGCCCATACGCTGCAGCAGTTATCTGGTTGATGTGCGCCTCAGGAGATGTGCTCGGTATTATACTCACCCTAAGATCCTTTTCCTTGAGTGAGATTTGCAGTCTTTGGCCACCTAGCCTATACTCTGTCTGTGGTCTTCTTTGCCCTTCCTGATCTTCATGACTTTGCATTCGGCGGGGTCAAATTCAAGGAACCAGTTGCTGGACCAGGCTTGCAGCCTGCCTGATCTTCATCCGATTTAATTCTCCTCATTAACTTCACATCATCTGCAAACAGGGACACTTCTATCCCTTCCGTCATGTCATTCACATATACCAAAAACAGCACTGGTTCTAGGACTGACCCTTGTGGAACCCCGCTCGTCACAGGCGCCCACTATGACACTTCGTCAAGTATCACGACACGTTGTTGCCTCCCTGTCAGGTATTCTCTGATCCATTGCAAACCTCAGCACTTTTTTCTAGGTTCTTGACATCTTTTTTCAAGCGTGGGGTTCCATACTGGTGCTGCATACTCCAGGGTGGGCCTGAGTTATGTCATATATAGTGTCATCCCAAAATACTAGTTAAGGTTCCTGAAAGCTAATCTTACATTTGTCAGACACATGTTTGCTGTGAAGGTTATTAACTTGTTGTCCACCTCCTAGTGATATGCTCGAAATTATGCTCACCCCGAGGTCCGTCTCCTTGAGTGAGGTATGCAGGCTTTGTTACTTAACTCTTTTCTCCGTTTCTGGTCTTCCTTCCTCTTCCAAATTTTCATAACTCTGGATTTGCTGGTGTAAATTCTAAGTCACTTGTCAGACCAACCCTGAAGCTTGTTTTTCTGTCTGGAGTCTTATTGCTCTCCTCTTGATATATTATATGTTCGAAACATTATGAAAAACACGAAAAAGAATGAATAGGGAAAAGGGTGAAGCATGGCAACACAGCAGTAAGGCGAGATAGCCTAGCACCTGGTGAGGAGATTGAGAGCAAGCTAGCCTAGCACCTGGTGAGGAGAGTGAGAGCCAAGCTAGCCTAGCACCTGGTGAGGAGAGTGAGAGCCAAGCTAGCCTAGCACCTGGTGAGGAGAGTGAGAGCCAAGCTAGCCTAGCACCTGGTGAGGAGAGTGAGAGACAAGCTAGCCTAGCACCTGGTGAGGAGAGTGAGAGCCAAGCTAGCCTAGCACCTGGTGAGGAGAGTGAGAGCCAAGCTAGCCTAGCACCTGGTGAGGAGAGTGAGAGCCAAGCTAGCCTAGCACCTGGTGAGGAGAGTGAGAGCCAAGCTAGCCTAGCACCTGGTGAGGAGATTGAGAGCCAAGCTAGCCTAGCACCTGGTGAGGAGAGTGAGAGCCAAGCTAGCCTAGCACCTGGTAAGGAGAGTGAGAGCCAAGCTAGCCTAGCACCTGGTAAGGAGAGTGAGAGCCAAGCTAGCCTAGCACCTGGTAAGGAGAGTGAGAGCCAAGCTAGCCTAGCACCTGGTGAGGAGATTGAGAGCCAAGCTAGCCTAGCACCTGGTGAGGAGAGTGAGAGCCAAGCTAGCCTAGTACCTGGTGAGGAGAGTGAGAGAAAAGCTAGCCTAGTACCTGGTGAGGAGAGTGAGAGAAAAGCTAGCCTAGCACCTGGTAAGGAGAGTGAGAGCAAGCTAGCCTAGCACCTTGTGAGGAGAGTGAGAGAAAAGCTAGCCTAGCACCTGGTAAGGAGAGTGAGAGCAAGCTAGCCTAGCACCTGGTAAGGAGAGTGAGAGCCAAGCTAGCCTAGCACCTGGTGAGGAGAGTGAGAGAAAAGCTAGCCTAGCACCTGGTAAGGAGAGTGAGAGCAAGCTAGCCTAGCACCTGGTAAGGAGAGTGAGAGCCAAGCTAGCCTAGCACCTGGTAAGGAGAGTGAGAGCCAAGCTAGCCTAGTACCTGGTAAGGAGAGTGAGAGCCAAGCTAGCCTAGTACCTGGTAAGGAGAGTGAGAGCAAGCTAGCCTAGCACCTGGTAAGGAGAGTGAGAGCCAAGCTAGCCTAGTACCTGGTAAGGAGAGTGAGAGCAAGCTAGCCTAGTACCTGGTAAGGAGGTGAGGCCAAGCTGCCTAGTACCTGGTAGGAGAGTGAGAGCCAAGCTAGCCTAGACCTGGTAGGAGTGAGCAAGCTAGCCTAGTACCTGGTAAGGAGAGTGAGAGCAAGCTAGCCTAGCACCTGGTAGGAGGTGAGAGCCAAGCTAGCCTAGCACCTGGTAAGGAGGTGAGCAAGCTAGCCTAGACCTGGTAAGGAGGTGAGGCCAAGCTAGCCTAGCACCTGGTAAGGAGTGAGAGCAAGCTAGCCTAGCACCTGGTAAGGAGAGTGAGAGCAAGTAGCCTAGCACCTGGTGGAGGTGAGAGCCAAGCTAGCCTAGCACCTGGTAAGGAGAGTGAGAGCAAGCTAGCCTAGCACCTGGTAAGGAGTGAGAGCAAGCTAGCCTAGACCTGGTAAGGAGAGTGAGAGCCAAGTAGCCTAGCACCTGGTAAGAGTGAGAGCCAGCCTAGACCTGAGGAGAGTGAGGCCAAGCTAGCCTAGACCTGTAAGGAGTGAGAGCAACTAGCCTAGACCTGGTAAGGAAGTGAGAGCAAGCTAGCCTAGACCTGGTAAGGAGTGAGAGCCAAGCTAGCCTAGACCTGGTAGGAGTGAGACAAGCTAGCCTAGACCTGGTAAGGAGAGTGAGAGCAAGCTAGCCTAGACCTGGTAGGAGAGTGAGAGCCAAGCTAGCCTAGACCTGGTAAGGAGAGTAGAGCAAGCTAGCCTAGACCTGGTAAGGAGAGTGAGAGCCAAGCTAGCCTAGACCTGGTAAGGAGAGTGAAGCAAGCTAGCCTAGACCTGGTAGAAGTGAGCAAGCTAGCCTAGACCTGGTAAGAAGTGAGAGCAAGCAGCTAGTACCTGTAAGGAAGTAGCAAGCTAGCCTAGCACCTGGTGGAAGTAGAGCCAAGTAGCTAGACCTGGTAGAAGTGAGAGCAAGTAGCCTAGACCTGTAAGGAAAGTAGAGCCAAGCTAGCTAGACCTGGTAAGGAGAGTGAGAGCAAGTGCCTAGACCTGGTAGGAGAGTGAGGCAAGTAGCCTAGACCTGGTAGGAGTGAGGCAAGTAGCAGCCTGGTAGAGAGTGAGGCAAGTGCCTAGCCTGGTGGGAGTGAGACAAGTAGCCTAGACCTGGTAGGAGGAAGCCAACAGCCTAGACCTGGTAGGTGAGCAAGCTAGCCTAGACCTGGTAAGGAGTGAGAGCAAGCTAGCTAGTCCTGGTAGGAGTGAGAGCCAAGCTAGCCTAGACCTGGTAAGGAGAGTGAGAGCCAAGCTAGCCTAGACCTGGTGAGTAGAGAACTAGCCTACTGGTAAGGAGAGTGAGAGCAAGCTAGCCTAGCACCTGGTAGGAGTGGAGCCAAGCTAGCCTAGACCTGGTAAGGAGAGTGAGCAAGCTAGCCTAGCCTGGTAAGGAGGTGAGAGCCAAGCTAGCCTAGTACCTGGTAAGGAGTAGAGCAAGCTAGCCTAGTACCTGGTAAGGAGAGTGAGAGCCAAGCTAGCCTAGCACCTGGTGGGAGTGAGCCAAGCTAGCCTAGTACCTGGTAAGGAGAGTGAGAGCAAGCTAGCCTAGCACCTGGTAAGGAGAGTGAGAGCCAAGCTAGCCTAGCACCTGGTAAGGAGAGTGAGAGCCAAGCTAGCCTAGCACCTGGTAAGGAGAGTGAGAGCAAGCTAGCCTAGTACCTGGTAAGGAGAGTGAGAGCAAGCTAGCCTAGCACCTGGTAAGGAGAGTGAGAGCCAAGCTAGCCTAGCACCTGGTAAGGAGAGTAGAGCCAAGCTAGCCTAGTACCTGGTAAGAGAGTGAGAGCCAAGCTAGCCTAGCACCTGGTAGGAAGTAAGGCCAAGTAGCCTAGCACCTGGTAAGGAAAGTGAAGAGCAAGGCTAGCCTAGACCTGGTAAAGGAGAGTGAGAGCCAGATCTAGCCTGACCTGGTAAGGTAGGCAATAGCCTAGCTACCTTTAAGAGAAGTGAGAGCCAAGTAGCCTAGTACCTGGTAAGGAGAGTGAAGCAAGCTAGCTAGTCCTGGTAAGGAAGTGAACAAGCTAGCCTAGTACCTGGTAAGGAGTGAGAGCAAGCTAGCCTAGACCTGGTGAAGGAGAGCCAAGCTAGCCTAGACCTGGTAGAGGTGAGGGCCCAGCTGCCTAGACCTGTAGAGTGGAAGGCAAACTAGCCTAGCACCTGGTAGGGAGTGAGAGCCAAGCTAGCCTAGACCTGGTAAGGAGTTGAGGCAGGTAGCCTAGACCTGGTAAAAGGAGTGAGCCAGGTAGCCTAGTTACCTGGTAAGGAGGAGCCAAGTAGCCTAGACCTGGTTGAGAGTAAAGCCAAGTGCCTAGTTCACCTAGTAGGAGGTGAGCCAAGTGCTAGCACCTGGTAGGTGAACCAAGCTAGCCTAGTACCTGGTAAGGAGGTGAGAGCCAAGCTAGCCTAGTACCTGGTAAGGAGAGTGAGGCCAAGCTAGCCTAGTACCTGGTAAGGAGAGTGAGAGCAAGCTAGCCTAGTACCTGGTAAGGAGAAGAGCCAAGCTAGCCTAGTACCTGGTAAGGAGAGTGAGAGCCAAGCTAGCCTAGTACCTGGTAAGGAGAGTGAGGCAAGCTAGCCTGAGTACCTGGTAGAGGAGGTGAGAGCCAAGCTAGGCCTAGGTACCTGGTAAGGAGAGTGAGAGCCAAGCTAGCCTAGTACCTGGTAAGGAGAGTGAGAGCCAAGCTAGCCTAGTACCTGGTAAACAATGACCTGTTCTGACCAGACTTTAAACAAACAACACCTGGTTACACCACACATATTACATGCCACATAAAGTAGCATGAAATTGCATGACATAATGCTAATGAGTGTATTACCATCATTCTGCAATAAAGACATGATAACCTCTATGACATCAATGGTGTACAGAATCACATCTATGATAATATATTTGTATTAATATTCCTTATACCAATAAAATAACACATAAGTACAGTTTAAGACACTTATTGCGGAAGAGTTTTCGTCTTAAGTGGCTTATGTGCTAGTACAAATATACTAAGAAGCTAGTATGTATACTAGTAGTGGGAGTCAGGTAGCAAGGTGTGAGAGGGTGGTAGTGGCATAGTTGAGGTGTGGTGGGCTGGGTTTGACAAGGACCTGTCAGCACTGGAGGGACACATTACAGTGATACCTGGTGCGGACGTGATGGTGATGGCTGCTGTCAGCTATTGACAGTGTCCAGGTTTGATAGTATTTTTATAAGAAAATGTTATAGAAACCGGATTTTTGTGTGAGGGTGCTGGTTACTGGTGTCATGGCGGCCTCTCAATACGTCTATAACTTAGATCATTTTCATATAAAGTTCGTTTAGCTTCTCCATAGCTGATGAGGTGGTCCATCTTGCTTCTGTGTTGAACACAGTCAGCAGCCTGGGCGGCTGACGTCTTTCTTGGAGTATTTTCTACTGATCGCTCAACTCTTCATCCACTGTCAACTGCACTGATCACAGTTGAACCACAACTTAGTGTTACAACTATGTTTGAGATTCTGGCCATCATATTCCCACCACTGTCATGTCTGCCAGACTTCACTCACATGTTTAAGTATCGGACACACTGCAATTACTGGTGCATTCCACACGGAGAAACACAGCACTTCTCTCTGTTCTGATAGACTGTCCTGTCTATCAGAACATAGAAGATTTATATTCTGACATCTCCGTGACTCCAACACGCTGACATCTCCGTGACCCCAACACACTCTGACATCTCCGTGACTCCAACACTCTGACATCTCCGTGACAACAACACTCTCTGACATCTTCGTAACTCCAACACTCTCTGACATCTGCGTGACCCCAACACTCTGACATCTCCGTGACTCCAACACTCTCTGACATCTTCGTGACTCCAACACTCTCTGACATCTTCGTGACCCCAATACTCTCTGACATCTGCGTGACCCCAACACTCTCTGACATCTTCGTGACTTCAACACTCTCTGACATCTTCGTGACTCCAACACTCTCTGACATCTTCGTGACCCCAATACTCTCTGACATCTGCGTGACCCCAACACTCTCTGACATCTTCGTGACCCCAACACTCTCTGACATCTTCGTGACTTCAACACTCTCTGACATCTTCGTGACTTCAACACTCTCTGACATCTTCGTGACTCCAACACTCTCTGACATCTTCGTGACCCCAATACTCTCTGACATCTGCGTGACCCCAACACTCTCTGACATCTTCGTGACCCCAACACTCTCTGACATCTTCGTGACTCCAACACTCTGACATCTTCGTGACTTCAACACTCTCTGACATCTTCGTGACTCCAACACTCTCTGACATCTTCGTGACCCCAATACTCTCTGACATCTGCGTGACCCCAACACTCTCTGACATCTTCGTGACCCCAACACTCTCTGACATCTTCGTGACTTCAACACTCTGACATCTTCGTGACCCTAACACTCTCTGACATCTTCCTGACCCCAACAATCTGACATCTTCGTGACCCCAACACTCTCTGACATCTTCGTGACCCCAACACTCTCTGACATCTTCGTGACCCCAACACTCTCTGACATCTTCGTGACCCCAACACTCTCAGATATCTCCGTGACCCCAACACGCTCTGACATCTTCGTGACCCCAACACTCTCTGACACCTTCGTGACCCCAACACTCTCAGACATCTCCGTGACTCCAACACTCTCTGACATCTTCGTGACCCCAACACTCTCTGCCATTATCGTGACCCCAACACTGACATTCTCGTGACCCCAACACTCTGACATCCTCGTGACCCCAACACTCTGACATCCTCGTGACCCCAACACTCTGACATTCTCGTGACCCCAACACTCTGACATTCTCGTAACCCCAACACTCTGACATCCTCGTGACTCCAACACTGACATCCTCGTGACTCCAACACTCTGACATTCTCGTGACCCCAACACTCTGACATCCTCGTGACCCCAACACTCTCTGCCATCCTCGTGACCCCAACACTCTGACATCCTCGTGACCCCAACACTGACATCCTCGTGACCCCAACACTCTGACATTCTCGTGACCCCAACACTGACATCCTCGTGACCCCAACACTGACATCCTCGTGACCCCAACACTCTGACATCCTCGTGACTCCAACACTGACATCCTCGTGACCCCAACACTCAGACATCCTCGTGACCCCAACACTCTGACATCCTCGTGACTCCAACACTGACATCCTCGTGACCCCAACACTCAGACATCCTCGTGACCCCAACACTCAGACATCCTCGTGACCCCAACACTCTGACATCCTCGTGTCCCCAACACTCTGACATCCTCGTGACTCCAACACTGACATCCTCGTGACCCCAACACTCAGACATCCTCGTGACCCCAACACTCAGACATCCTCGTGACCCCAACACTCTGACATCCTCGTGACCCCAACTTTGATGTTGACTCTGATTTAGTTTTAGCAGAAATTAACATTTTGCACCAACTCTGATTTACATTTTAATCCCACACTCTCCCACCACCTCCATTAACACCACCCATCACTCTCCCACCACCTCCATTAACACCACCCATCACTCTCCCACCACCTCCATTAACACCAACTATCACTTTCCCACCACCTCCATTAACACCACCCATCACTCTCCCACCACCTCCATTAACACCACCCATCACTCTCCCACCACCTCCATTAACACCACCCATCACTCCCACTACCTCCATTAACACCACCCATCACTCTCCCACCACCTCCATTAACACCACCTATCACTTCCCACCACCTCCATTAACACCACCCATCACTCTCCCACCACCTCCATTAACACCACCCATCACTCTCCCACCACCTCCATTAACACCACCCATCACTCTCCCACCACCTCCATTAACACCAACCATCACTCTCCCACCACCTCCATTAACACCAACCATCACTCTCCCACCACCTCCATTAACATCAACCATCACTCTCCCACCACCTCCATTAACACCACCCATCACTCTTACTACGTTATGAATGACACAGTTAGAAGGAAGACCATTAACACCAACCATCACTCTTACTACCACTATTAACACAAACCATCACTCTTACTACCTCCATTAACACCAACCATCACTCTTACTACCACTATTAACACCAACCATCACTCTTACTATCTCCATTAACACCAACCATCACTCTTACTACCACCATTAACACCAACCATCACTCTTACTACCTCCATTAACACCAACCATCACTCTTACTACCACTATTAACACCAACCATCACTCTTACTACCTCCATTAACACCAACCATCACTCTTACTACCACCATTAACACCAACCATCACTCTTACTACATCCATTAACACCAACCATCACTCTTACTACCATCATTAGCACCAACTATCACTCTTACTACCACCATTAACTCCAACCATCACTCTTACTACCACCATTAACACCAACCATCACTCTTGCTACCACCATTAACACCAACCATCACTCTTACTACCACCATTATCACCAACCATCACTCTTACTACCACCATTAATACCAACCATAACTCTTACTACCACCATTAACACCAACCATCACTCTTACTACCACCATTAACACCAACCATCACTCTTACTACCACCATTAACACCAACCATCACTTACTACCACCATTAACACCAACCATCACTCTTACTACCACCATTAACACCAACCATTATTCTTACTACCACCATTAACACCAACCATCCAACCATCACTCTTACTACCACCATTAACACCAACCATCACTCTTACTACCACCATTAACACCAACCATCACTCTTACTACCACCATTAACACCAACCATCACTTACTACCACCATTAACACCAACCATCACTCTTACTACCACTATTAACACAAACCATCACTCTTACTACTACCATTATCACCAACCATCACTCTTACTACCACCATTAGCACCAACCATCACTCTTACTACCACCATTAACACCAACCATCACTCTTACTACCACCATTAACACCAACCATCACTCTTACTACCACCATTAACACCAACCATCACTCTTACTACCACCATTAGCACCAACCATCACTCTTACTACCACCATTAACACCAACCATCACTCTTACTACCACCATTAATACCAACCATAACTCTTACTACCACCATTAACACCAACCATCACTCTTACTACCACCATTAACACCAACCATCACTCATACTACCACCATTAACACCAACCATCACTTACTACCACCATTAACACCAACCATCACTCTTACTACCACCATTAACACCAACCATCACTCTTACTACCACCATTAACACCAACCATCACTCTTACTACCACCATTAACACCAACCATCACTCTTACTACCACCATTAACACTAACCATCACTCTTACTACCACCATTAACACCAACCATCACTCTTACTACCACCATTAACACCAACCATCACTTATTACCACCATTAACACCAACCATCACTCTTACTACCACTATTAACACCAACCATCACTCTTACTACTACCATTATCACCAACCATCACTCTTACTACCACCATTAGCACCAACCATCACTCTTACTACCACCATTAACACCAACCATCACTCTTACTACCACCATTAACACCAACCATCACTCTTACTACCACCATTAACACCAACCATCACTCTTACTACCACCATTAACAACATAAAGCAACATGGTGTTTAATGGTGATAAATTCCCGTTGCTCAGACATGGAAAGAATGACTTGAGAAAATCACAGGAAAGAGAACACAGTGGGACCATCACATACAATGACACCAACATGGAAAAATAACTTTGGTATAAGCAACATGTGAAAAACTTTGGGATAATAGTGTCTGGTGACTCATCATTTAGAGTACACAATAAATCCCTCAAAATCTGGGGAATATGAGGATGGATAATGAGAACTTTCAACACATGAGAAATTATCTCAGTGGCGACACTGTTCAAATCACTTGTGTTTTGTCGTTGACAACATTGTTCAGTGCTACTAGATCTGGAGTTTAATGATTCCCTCACCATGGGTTCTAACACTACCCCTCACCATGGGTTCTAACACTACCCCTCACCATGGGTTCTAACACTACCCGTCACCATGGGTTCTAACACTACCCCTCACCATGCGTTCTAATACTACCCCTCACTCTGGGTTCTAACACTACCCCTCACCCTGGGTTCTAACACTACCTCACCATGGGTTCTAACACTACCCTCACCATGGGTTCTAACACTTCCCTCACCTATGGGTTCTAACACTACCCTCACCCTGGGTTCTAACATTACCCTCACCCTGGGTTCTAACACTACCCCTCACCATGGGTTCTAACACTACCCTCACCATGGGTTCTAACACTACCCTCACCATGGGTTCTAACACTACCCTCACATGGGTTCTAACACTACCCTCACCATGAGTTCTAACACTACCCTCACCATGGGTTCTAACACTACCTCACCATGGGTTCTAACATCACCCCTCACCATGGTTCTAACACTACCCCTCACCATGGCTCTAACACTCCTCACCATGGGTTTTAACACTACCTCACTATGGGGTTTTAACCTACCCGTCACTATGGGTTCTACCCTACCCTCACCATGGGTTCTAACACTACCCTACCATGGGTTCTAACACTTCCCTCACCATAGGTTCTAACACTACCCTCACAATGGGTTCTACACTACCCTCACCATGGGTTCTAACACTACCCCTCACCCTGGTTTAAACTACCCCTCACCATGGTTATAACACTACCCCCTCACCATGGTTTCTAACCTACCCCCTCACCATGGCCCAAACTACCCCTCCCCCAGGTTCTAACACTACCCCCCACCATGGGGTTTAAAATACCCCCACCATGGTTCTAATACTACCCGGGGCCCAAAACCTCCCCAGGTTCTAACACTACCCCCCACCATGGGGTTTTCCCCTCACCTCACCTGGTTCTAACACACCCCCCCAAAGGGTTCTAAAATTCCCCCACCATGGTTCTAAAACCCACCCCCCTGGGTTTTAACATCACCCCCACCCTGGGTTTAACACTACCCCCCCCCCATGGGTTCTAAACCCCCCACCTTTTTAACAT
>WNWK01039886.1:0-17235 GCA_009830355.1 Cherax destructor
CGCTAGAATTTGGGCGTACTAGTACGGCACCAACCCCTGCTCGTAAAACGTACTAGTACGGCACCGACCCCCAAGGGTTAAGGAAACGTTTCGCCACACAATGGCTTCATCAAGTCGTCATTACCCATTTCTGCTTTGTACTGGACTGATAAAGCCACTGTGTGGCGAAACTTTTCCTTAATAAAGATTCCCAAATGTTGGATAAGTGTCTCAATCTACACTTTTATTGTTGTTAGGTACATGGATACAGATGCAACTAATGGGACATTTTATTGTGACAGATTTTCGCTCCAGGAGCTTTGTCAAGCTGACAAAGCTCCTGGAGAGCAACGTTGCACAATAAAATGTCACATTAGTTGCACCTATGTCATTTTATCTAACATTTTGTTGTAATTCTAGCATTATTACTTTTATTGTTTAGATTTGTGATAGATTAGGCAGGAGACTGTCATTTATTTTCAGAAATTTGTATTTCCTTCACTGTACATTGAAAAACCAGTGATATAGATCTTTCATCGAGAATTCCAGGAATTCTCAAAGGGGCATTTTGGAAATACTACAGCTATAAAGGTTACGAGTGATTATGCTAAACTTTCACACTATGTATGGTACTATTGGGTGCCCTTGTTCATAAATTTGATTCTCAATGGAGAGTCAGTTTTGGATTCTTAATTGTATTAGTTGAACTTCATCTTTTACTGCTTTTTCAAATGTTGAGATTTAACATACTTTACACTTAACCATAATTCTGTTAATGCTTTTCTGTTCTTTTAAGTATTATATGATGAGGATGTTCAGAGAGTTGGATGTTACATAAATACACAGTAGTTAGGCTCATTCCTTTTCAGATGTCACAAAACTATTGACATATTTCATGGTAACCTGTTTTGTATGCTTTACTTTTTATTCTTTTGTAATAAGTTAGAGATTAACCAAACGATGGTTATCGTGAATATTTTGAACGTTGAAATACATTATATTGTATATAATATGCAAAACAACCACAATGGGAGCTGAATGATAGCTCTAGGCCTTTTGTGTTGCAATCAACACATCTTCAGGAGCTTGCAGTATTGCAGAAATGAGTAGGAAGCCCAGGTAGATTCATTCAAGGGAAAGATTCTTGCTAGAATGAGATGTCAGGATACCATCTCATTCTAACTAGTCATTCCCTTGAATGAAGGTACCTGGGCTTCCTTCTCATTTCTGCAACATTGCAAGCTCCTGAAGATGTGTTTATTGCAACACAAAAGGCCTAGAGCTATCATTTAACTGCCCCTGTGGTTTTGCATCTTGCATTGCTTGTTCGCAATTAATGCATATATATGTACGTATTATATGTATCTCCCTGATGACTTGTTCTATTGAGAGGTTCCCTTGAAGGGTTGCCAAGATAGATTATACTGTACAGTATGTAGTAAATACATTTGATTTATGAATTATGTATTGTAATCACACATTCAGACCCTTACCTTTTAACATTTTTGTGCATTGTTTCTGTTGGTAACAATGAGATAAAAATTGATCAGCTTCCTAGTGCAAAATTGCTTATTTTATTAACCGTAATGTATTTTGAAAGTTGAGGCTAATTATTTTACTCGTGTATTTACAGTATACGAGGGAAGAAACTGATAGTTCTTACTCTCTATTGCCTCGTAAGAGTGCTGACCATTATTTTAATTTTAAAATACCCTGTAGTTTATTGTTTAGAACTGTAACCCATAGTAATGAACATCATGTCTCTCTTGCTGAATTGTGATTGGATGATATCAACACAGCTGAGGGTGTGTATCCCCCTACCTTTTTTTTTTTTTGTATTGTATTTCCTTGGCTTCTTGGAACGTCACTTAACTTTGTTGATCCCATCATGCCTGCCTCTGAATCTGCTCAGCAGAGGAGAGAAGAATGTTTTGCATATAGTTGATCATGATTTGTGTTTCAACATATGTATTGGAGGAATATAGTCACACTACAGTGACTGCAACTATTTGCATCTAACTAAGAGTTTGGAGAGGAGATTAAGATAGTGTTTCAGTCTGTCCTGGACAGTTATTGTTGCAGTTTGATAGTTACTATATAAAGGTTCAGGAAGAATCAAAACAGCATCTATAGTTTCCTCTCTAAATTGTGGGTTAGGTGTAAATATCTAAGATGATCTTGCATGGAACACCATCATTTTGAAAACAGGAGAAAACTTACTGGAATTAGCTTAACCAAAGGAAGAGTTGTGTGTGGTCTGTCATAAATTATAATAGTTTTTGGGTACGAGACGAGCTGAGATTTGCAATATTTTTTTGAACACGCCATGATGCAAGAGGTTGTATAACCCATTGTTACTACAGTGGTGCTGTCAAGGGATGTGTAGGATTTTTTGTGTTTTTGTGTCTGCCTAATAACCTTACTCTATTCACTGTACCTTCATGTAGTATGTATTGAGCTGCATTCCCAACTTGCATAATAAAAGAGTTTATCTTAGGATCAAATGTCACTTATTTGACTGATCCATCACTTCATGGTGTCTTGCATATTCTCAGGCTAAGTTCAGCCCCTGAATCTTCCTTTCTTTATCTTTCTCTTCCTCTTTCTATCTGCCTTTGTCAATGTGTGTGATTTTTTTTTTTGTATGTTTTTATTGGCACATTATAGTGCACTAGTAGGAAAAATAGATAAAAATCATAAGGGAAAAAAATTCCAAGAAAATAAGGGAAAAAAATTCCAAGAAAATAAGGGGAAGAAAATATTCCACAAAAATAATGAAGGGAAGAAAATATTCCACAAAAATAATGAAGGGAAGAAAATATTCCACAAAAATAATGAAGGGAAGAAAATATTCCACAAAAATAATGAAGGGAAGAAAATATTCCACAAAAATAATGAAGGGAAGAAAATATTCCACAAAAATAATGAAGGGAAGAAAATATTCCACAAAAATAATGAAGGGAAGAAAATATTCCACAAAAATAATGAAGGGAAGAAAATATTCCACAAAAATAATGAAGGGAAGAAAATATTCCACAAAAATAATGAAGGGAAGAAAATATTCCACAAAAATAATGAAGGGAAGAAAATATTCCACAAAAATAATGAAGGGAAGAAAATATTCCACAAAAATAATGAAGGAAGAAAATATTCCACAAAAATAATGAAGGGAAGAAAATATTCCACAAAAATAATGAAGGGAAGAAAATATTCCACAAAAATAATGAAGGAAGAAAATATTCCACAAAAATAATGAAGGGAAGAAAATATTCCACAAAAATAATGAAGGGAAGAAAATATTCCACAAAAATAATGAAGGGAAGAAAATATTCCACAAAAATAATGAAGGGAAGAAAATATTCCACAAAAATAATGAAGGGAAGAAAATATTCCACAAAAATAATGAAGGGAAGAAAATATTCCACAAAAATAATGAAGGGAAGAAAATATTCCACAAAATAATGAAGGGAAGAAAATATTCCACAAAAATAATGAAGGGAAGAAAATATTCCACAAAAATAATGAAGGGAAGAAAATATTCCACAAAAATAATGAAGGGAAGAAAATATTCCACGAAAATAATGAAGGGAAGAAAATATTCCACGAAAATAATGAAGGGAAGAAAATATTCCACGAAAATAATAAGGGGAAGGAAATATTCCAAGACAATCATGATGTATTTTAAGACATGTATTAACCTATTTTGTTTTATACAAAGAATTTGGCTGAAAAATGGGTGAGGGTGTTGCAGTTTGGATGATCATTGAATTGTGACATCTTTGCATTCATGTCAAAACGATTATTGAACGAGTGACTGTGAATGAGTCTCCTTAGTGGGAGATGGTTGGTGTATAAAAGAAAATAATAGCTGATGTTGCAGGAGTTAATTCAGTGCATGGATTTTTTGTGGCTGTAAAATTTATTATTAATATTGCATGGTGTGAAAATTTGGAGTGTGATATTTTACCAAAAACAGAGAGCAGTAATTTATTGTGCTTCACTATAATGATTACAGTGCTTATTTAGTATTTTTCTGAGTGTAATAAAATGCCTTTATAGTTGTTCAGAAATAGATATTAAATAATGTATAAATATAAAGAAATTGTGTATGGCATATTAGGATCAGTAGCATCACCAGTAATCTTAGTCTCCCTGTTGTATGTAACTACATACAGTAATCTAATGGTCCATTGTATATAAAGTTTCCATGCCCTCAGTGGCTCGGTTTAAAAGTTTGTAGTGATTAGTTCTGATGTTGCAGTGTGCTAGCTAGTGCAGTAGTGTAAACTAGTGAGGAGGATATCTGAGGCTTGTGTAAACAGCACGTTAAGCTTTGAGTGTAGAGTAGTGAACCCTTTCCTACCTAATGTTTTGTTCTTTGGGATCCATTAGGATAATGCCAACTCCATCTAATTTTCCCTTGCATTTCTTAATGAGCAAAAATCAAAAGCAAGGACATGTTAGTCACCGCAGAATAATGATTGTGAACATTCATCGATTTCTGATTTTGGTGACCAGTTACTCAATAGGTGGATGAAGTTTCCTTCTTTCCTTTGATGTATTTTATTGCATAGTAATATTGCTAGGGGTGTCTTAGCACTTTGTTGCTTTAATTTTAACATTTTATTGCTTTTCTCTCTCTATGCTTTCATTGTGGTATGGTATTTTATAGGCACAACTCACACAAAGAGGAGGAAAGAAGAAAAAGAAAAAAAAGCGTGTGGATGGAGATGAAGGGGAAGGGGAAGAGGAAGAAGACGAAGAGGGCATTGATGAAGAGAGCATACTACAGCAGCAGCACGAACTGGATGAAGAGAGGAATCGCATCCTCAATGATCAGCATATGATTGAAGAGGTTTGAAACTTGGTTAAATTTTTTAATGTTGTTAATTCTGTATATTTTGAGGAACTTGTAAATGTCGATGAAAAAAGGGAGGCGGTAATTTCATGCACTGGCCAGGGAGGTATAACATCGTTTAGGAGTGAAGAAGAGCAGGATGTGAGTGTGGGGGAGGTGCGTGAGACATAGAATGAAAGGGGGTAAAGCAGCTGGAACTGACGGGATCATGACAGAAATGTTAAAAGCAGGGGGGGGGGATATAGTGTTGGAGTGGTTGGTATTTTTGTTTAATAAATGTATGAAAGAGGGGAAGGTACCTAGGGATTGGCAGAGAGCATGTATAGTTGCTTTATATAAAGGGAAGAGGGATAAAAGAGATTGTAAGAATTATAGGGGAAGAAGTTTACCGAGTATACCAGGTAAAGTGTATGGTAGGGTTATTATTGAAAGAATTGGAGGAAAGACAGAGTAGGATTGCAGATGAGCAAGGAGGGTTTAGAGTGGGTATGGGATGTGTAGATCAAGTGTTTACATTGAAGCATATATGTGAATAGTATTTAGATAAAGGTAGGGAAGTTTTCATTGCATTTATGGATTTGGAAAAGGCATATGATAGTGGATAGGGAAGCAATGTGGCAAATATTGCAAGTGTATGGAATAGGTAGTAAGTTACTGAATGCTGTAAAGAGCTTTTATGAGGATAATGAGGCTCAGGTTAGGGTGTGTAGGAGAGAGGGAGATTACTTCCCGGTAAAAGTAGGTCTTAGACAGAGATGTGTGATGTCACTATGGTTGTTTAATATATTTATAGATGGGGTTGTAAAAGAAGTAAATGCTAGGGTGTTGGGGAGAGGGGTGGGATTAAATTATGGGGAATTAAATGCAAAATGGGAGTTGACAGTTACTTTTTGCTGATGATACTGTGCTTATGGGAGATTCTAAAAAAAAGTTGCAAAGGTTAGTGGACAAGTTTGGGAGGGTGTGTAAAGGTAGAAAGTTGAAAGTGAACATAGATAAGAGTAAGGTGATGAGGGTATCAAATGATTTAAATAAAAAAAAAATTGGATATCACATTGGAGAAAGGGATTATGGAAGAAGTAAATGTTTTCAGATATTTGGGAGTTGACTTGTCAGCAGATGGGTATATGAAGGATGAGGTTAACCATAGAATTGATGAAGGAAAAAAGGTGAGTGGTGCGTTGAGGTATCTGTGGAGACAAAAAACGTTATCCATGGAGGCAAAGAAGGGAATATATGAAAATATAGTGGTACCAACACTCCTATATGGGTATGAAGCATGGATTGCAAATGCTGCAGCGAGGTGGTGGCTGGAGGTAGTGGAGATGTCCTGTCTAAGGGCAATATGTTGTGTAAATATTATGCAGAAAATTCGGAGTGTGGAAATTAGGAGGAGGTGTGGAGTTACTAAAAGTATTGGTCAGAGGGCTGAAGAGGGGTTGTTGAGGTGGTTTGGTCATTTAGAGAGAATGGATCAAAGTAGAATGACTTGGAGAGTGTATAAATCTGTAGGGGAAGGACGGCGCGGAAGGGGTCATCCTCGAAAAGGTTGGAGGGAGGAGGTAAAGGAGGTTTTGTGGGCGAGGGGCTTGGACTTCCAGCAAGCATGTGTGAGCTTGTTAGATAGGAGTGAATGGAGACGAATGGTTTTTGGGACCTGACAAGCTGTTGGAGTGTGAGCAGGGTGACATTTTGTGAAGGGATTCAGGGAAACCAGTTAATTGATTTAGTTGGACTTGAGTCCTGGAAATGGGAAGTACAATGCCTGCACTTTAAAGGAGGGGTCTGGGATAGTGACAGTTGGGAGGGACTTATTCTCAGCTGTCGTATCTGAGCGCCTCTGCAAAGACAGTGATTATGTATGAATGAGGTGAAAGTGTTGAAATGATGATGAAAGTATTTTCTCTTTGGGGATTTTCTTTCTCTTTCGGTCACCCTGCCTCGGTGGGAGATGGCCGACTTGTTGAAAAAAAAAAAATTCTGTATATGAATTCTTCCTCCGTAATCCATGTGTGTCATAAGAGGCAACTGAAATGTTGGGAGCAAGGGGCTAGTAACCCCTTCTCCTGTATATATTACTAAAGTTAAAAAGAGAAACTTGTGTTTTTTATTTTTGGGCCACCCTGCTTTAGTGGGATACAGTTGGTTTATTGAAAGAAGAAGAATTCTGTATATGCAAGTCTTTGGTGTCTTACTCCTTGGGTAATTTCTCATCCTTAATTGGGTTGCTGTATCTAGGCTCCACACATTTCAAATACTGTACTTTAAAGTATTATAAAAATATACTAAACTAAGGGAGGAGGAAGTTAGGGTGAGATATAAGCAACTATTGGCAGAAAGGTGGGCTAGTGCAAGTAGGAGTAGTGGGGGGGTTGAAGAGAGTTGGGATAGTTTTAAAAATGCAGTATTAGAATGTGGGGCAGAAGTTTGTGGTTATAGGAGGGTGGGTGCAGGAGGAAAGAGGAGTGAGTGGTGGAATGAAGAAGTAAAGGGTGTGATAAAAGAGAAAAAGGTAGCTTATGAGAGGTTTTTACAAAACAGAAGTGTTAGTAGAAGAGCAGAGTATATGGAGAGTAAAAGAAAGGTGAAGAGAGTGGTGAGAGAGTGCAAAAGAAGAGCGGATGAAAGAATGGGAGAGGATCTGTCAAGAAATTTTGCTGAAAACAAGAAAAATTTTTGGAGTGAGATAAACAAGGTAAGAAAGCCTAGGAAACGAATGGATTTGTCAGTTAAAAACAGAGTAGGGGAGTTAGTAGATGGGGAGCTGGAGGTATTGGGTAGATGGCGGGAATATTTTGAGGAACTTTTAAATGTCGATGAAAGAGGGAGGCGATAATTTCATGTACTGGCCAGGGAGGTACAACATCGTTTAGGAGTGAAGAAGAGCAGGATGTGAGTGTGGGGAGGTGCGTGAGGCATTACGTAGAATGAAAGGGGTAAAGCAGCTGGAATTGACGGAATCATGACAGAAATGTTAAAAGCAGGGGGATATAGTGCTGGAGTGGTTGGTATTTTTGTTTAATAAATGTATGAAAGAGGGAAGGTACCTAGGGATTGGCAGCGAGCATGTATAGTTCCTTTATATAAAGGAAGGGGATAAAAGAGAGTGTAAAATTATAGGGGAATAAGTTTACTGAGTATACCAGGTAAAGTGTATGGCAGGGTTATTATTGAAAGAATTAGAGGTAAGACAGAGAGTAGGATTGCAGATGAGCAAGGAGGCTTTAGAGTGGGTAGGGGATGTGTAGATCAAGTGTTTACAGTGAAGCATATATGTGAACAGTATTTAGATAAAGGTAGAGAAGTTTTTATTGCATTTATGGATTTAGAAAAGGCATATGATAGAGTGGATAGGGGAGCAATGTGGCAAATGTTGCAAGTGTATGGAATAGGTAGTAAGTTACTGAAGGCTGTAAAGAGTTTTTATGAGGATAGTGAGGCTCAGGTTAGGGTGTGTAGGAGAGAGGAGATTACTTCCGGTAAAAGTAGGTCTTAGACAGGGTTGTGTAATGTCACCATGGTTGTTTAATATATTTATAGATGGGGTTGTAAAAGAAGTAAATGCTAGGGTGTTGGGGAGAGGGGTGGGATTAAATTATGGAGAATTAAATGCAAATGGGAGTTGACACAGTTACTTTTTGCTGATGATACTGTGCTTATGGGAGATTCTAAAGAAAAGTTGCAAAGGTTAGTGGACGAGTTTGGGAGAGTGTGTAAAGGTAGAAAGTTAAAAGTGAACATAGATAAGAGTAAGGTGATGAGGGTATCAAACGATTTAAATAAAGAAAAATTGGATATCACATTGGAGAGAGGGATTATGGAAGAAGTAAATGTTTTCAGATATTTGGGAGTTGATGTGTCAGCAGATGGGTTTATGAAGGATGAGGTTAACCATAGAATTGATGAAGGAAAAAAGGTGAGTGGTGCATTGAGGTATCTGTGGAGACAAAAACGTTATCCATGGAGGCAAAGAAGGGAATGTACGAAAGTATAGTGGTACCAACACTCTTATATGGGTGTGAAGCATGGGTTGCAAATGCTGCAGCGAGGAGGAGGCTGGAGGCAGTGGAGATGTCCTGTCTAAGGGCAATGTGTGGTGTAAATATTATGCAGAAAATTCGGAATGTGGAAATTAGGAGAAGGTGTGGAGTTACTAAAAGTATTTGTCAGAGGGCTGAAGAGGGGTTGTTGAGGTGGTTTGGTCATTTAGAGAGAATGGATCAAAGTAGAATGACTTGGAGAGCGTATAAATCTGTAGGGGAAGGAAGGCGGGGTAGGGGTCGTCCTAGAAAAGGTTGGAGGGAAGGGGTAAAGGAGGTTTTGTGGGCGAGGGGCTTGGACTTCCAGCAAGCATGTGTGAGCGTGTTAGATAGGAGTGAATGGAGACGAATGGTTTTTGGGACATGACGATCTGTTGGAGTGTGAGCAGGGTAACATTGTGTGAAGGGATTCAGGGAAACCAGTTAATTGATTTAGTTGGACTTGAGTCCTGGAAATGGGAAGTACAATGCCTGCACTTTAAAGGAGGGGTCTGAGATAGTGACAGCTGGGAGGGACTTTTCTCAGCTGTAGTATCTGAGCTCCTCTGCAAAGACAGTGATTATGTATGAGTGAGGTGAAAGTGTTGAATGATGATGAAAGTTTTTTCTTTTTGGGGATTTTCTTTCTTTTTGGGTCACCCCGCCTCGGTGGGAGACGGCCGACTTGTTGAAAAAAAAAAAAAAAAAAAATATACTGTAGAAGAGATGCGTAAAACACTTGTTAGGGAATTCATGTTAGTTTAGGTATTGTAAAAGAGAAAAGTGATATTTATTTACACAGGAAGAATAAAGTTTGTGGGAGGAATGAGTGCTATTTTTGGTAATTAAGAAACAGATGAGAAGAAACATTTAAAAAGAGGAAGCTGCGGTATACTTATATGTTAGGTACAAGGACACGTGCAGGAATGTAATATTGTATTGTGGCAACATTTTGCTCACCAGGGGCTTTGTCAAGCTGATTCAGTATATAATTCTTTGTAATAAAGAAAAATGTTCATTGGGTCCTTGATACTAATTGTGGTGTACTTAGAGGTCACTGGTAATGTCAAATCCCCAAACAGCACTAGTGGCACAAACTTGCCCCAGTGAACAACAGCATATGTCCCAATGTGTACATCAGTGCAATATTTATTTGTGTATGTTGTGCAAAATACCGTATTTTATGGCAAACAAAACAGTCTGGTGTCGAGGATGCCCCCCCAAATTCTGATTGGCTAAATTTTGGAAAAAAAAAAAAGATAAACGGTACTTTGGCCTCCAAGACACTGGAGAAATTTTCGAGAAAAAAAATAGCACCTTTGACATTGTAAAATACAGTACAGCCTCTCCTCACTTAACCCTTAAACTGTCCACACGTAGATATACGTTCACGTGCGTAGCTGACCGAATATTTTGAGAAAAAATAAATTGTTCCTTTTCTTTAAAATGAAGAGTGCATTTTGTTTGTCATTCCCACATGTTGTAATACTGCACACAATGAGTGCACAGACCCATTCTCTAATCTCTAGGCAACTCAGGCTTATCGTGGCAAGGTTAAAAGCATTTGAAAAAAACGTAGATCTAAGTTCGGGGCAGTACGCACGCGAACGTATATCTACGTGTGGACAGTTTAAGGGTTAATGATGGAGTTAGGGGCCTAAGACCCCCGTCGCTAAATGAAGTCGTTGCTAATCGAGGAATCACTCCTTACTGACACTTCAAAAGTGTCACCACCCAAAATTAAAACATGTTTTATGTTTGCTGGGAAATTCCTTTCAGTCTGTTTATTATTAATGGTAATACAACATGAAATAGGTCAATGATTTACTTCCGAGATATTCCAGGAAACGCATGCATAGCTGATTAATTGGGATTTTTTTTTTCTAGAAAATCACACTTTTTTTTTTTTTTAGTCTATGCATAGGATAAGAGTGATCTTCTTTAACCCTTTGACTGTCGCAACCCTCAATCCTGAGTGCCATTCTGTTGTCGCAAAATATTCGAAAAAAAAAAAAATTATTTTTTCTTATCAAAATGTTAAGATTATTTTTCTGATTGTTTTTATCCTAAAAACAGATTTTTGCCATCAATACTTACCGAGATATGGAGGTGTAAAGTTGGCAGAAAATGATCTGCGTACGGCAACAGCGGCGACTGCCGCACACTCGGTATACTTTTGTTTACTTCCATTCGTAGATTTCTTGTTTTTTTCACTATTTTCTTTTTTTACGTAACTTATGTGGTCTGTTAGACCAAGGTAAGGTGCAATGTTTATATATACACTCGTTGTATGCAGCACTATACTAGTATAAACATTAGTATCTTTATATTGTTTACAAAACTTGTTTACACAAACAAACAATAAAAAAAAATGTTCATTACTATTGTTCTATAATATATGTACATATGTACACTCACTGAACACTTTCCTAGAACTCCTGCAGCTTGTGGAACTCTTTGAAACATGGGTATATGCACAGTGGTACTTTACACTCCTCACACATAAAGCGAGTGTCTCTGCGTTTTGGTGGGCGTTTTGTGGAATGTTTACAGACAAAACACCTCTTCTGAGCATTTTTCTTGAGAGTAGTAGGAGGCAGTAGTATGGGATAGTGATCACCAGGCCTCATACGAGAGGGCATGTGTTGATAATTTCGTGGGCGCTGGTCTATTGCAGGTGTTGTTCCTTGGTACTTGAATATTATTTGTCTGATGACTGACAAACAAAATTCACCATATTTGGGCTTGTTGTTGGTCTTCAACTTGTAAATGTTATAAGCATTCAGCATGGAAATGTCAAGAAGATGGAAAAGAGTTTTATGTACCACTTATAACTCTTGCGGACACAATCAGCAAATCCAATCTGCATGTCACATTTGTCCACTAAGCGCATATTGAGGTTGTAGTCCATCACAGTTGCAGGCTTTAGAATGGGTTCATTGGTCTCTCTATTCTGCTTGCCAGTGTCTACCATTTCATGTCTGTGAACTGATGTCAACAATGTGACATCACGTTTGTCTTGCCACCGAAATACCATGATGTCATTGGCAGCAAACACCTGCACTTCACCTCTACGAGTGCCAGCGTCGAACCTAGGCATATGTTTACGATTTGCACGCACTGTGCCACACACGTCTGTCATGTTCACTCGCAAGAAATCACTGAGTAAAGGGCTTGTGTACCAGTTATCAGTATATAATATATGCCCCTTACCAAGATATGGTTCCATCATTGTTCTAACCACATCACCAGAGATACCCAATAACTTCCTGGTATCTTGCAATGTATTACTGCCAGTGTACACAATTATATCCAAAACCAGACCACTTTTGCAATCACACAGTACAAATAACTTTATACCAAAGCGTTTCCTCTTGCTTGGTATATACTGCTTGAACGACAGTCTGCCTTTGAACAAAATCAAAGACTCATCAATAACAAGCTTCCTGAAGGGATAAAAATACATACAGCACTTTTGTTTCATGTACATGAACACATTCCTGATCTTATATAACCTGTCGTTTCTGTCAGGCCTGGTTTTATCAGAAAAGTGAAGCATACGCAACAGTATCAAAAACGATTCACTGGTATAATATCACTAAAACCTGGGGTTGAAATCAGGCGTTCTGTCGACCAGTATGTGTTGACAGTGTGCTTATAAACATGTGGCATAAGCATTATTGTGGCAAAGAACAAGTACATCTCTGCCACAGTTGTGTCCTTCCACTGGTGTAGCCGTGACCTTGGTGAAAGTATTGTGTTTGCCATGGTGTACTCATAGTATGTGTTGCTTTCCCTGACAATAATGTCCATCAGGGGTTCATCGAAGAATAACTGAAAGCATTCTAGTTCAGTAGCATTGTTCCCAAGTGTACACGATGGCCGTATTCCACTTTGTGCTTCATCAAAGTCATGGGGATTGGGAACAAAATTGTCACCTTGCTGCCAATCCCAGATGCGGTCTGCTGGTGGGTACTGGATATTGACAGGTGGTTGTGGTTGTGCTGGTTGTGGTTGTGCAGGTTGTGGTTGTGCAGGTTGTGGTTGTGCAGGTTGTGGTTGTGCAGGTTGTGTGGGGGTGGTTGAGAGTGGTTGTTGGTGTGCTGAGTTAGCAGCGTGGCCCGCTCCTGGTGCCACATGACTCGTGCCACCACCAACACCACCACCACTACCACCTGCTACCCCACGCACATTACGCATCCCCATTGTCACAATATCATCATCTTCACTATCAATTCGTGGTGTAGGGCCAAGAGATGTACTCCGAGATTTACTCCTTTTCCTTGGAATAGCATATGGCACACTACCAGAACGCATGCTGCGTCGTACATACTGCCGCTTCACTGGAGAATACTCTCCCTCACTGTCACCACTAGAACTGCTTTCAATAACTTTGAAATCACTGTCATCATCACTTACACTGCTCACATCAGAGTCATGTACACGGTGAAATAGTTTCCTCTTTCGTCCTGGTACAGGTGAATGTGAATGAGACGGCCCAGCACCAGATGTGGAAGGCTGTGGGTCATCAGGGTTTTCATCACTAATTATGTTATCCTGGGCACTGCTTTCGGTAATACCCTCCTGAAAACCATGGAATTCACATTCACTGGCACTTCCATCACTGTTTGAACTATCACTTGGGAAGAGAAGGCCTCCAATTCGCCGGGGAGTGAGGTACTTCTTACCGCGAGGCATGGTGAAAAATGACTACAAACATGGCGCTCCCACAATGCACCACTGGGTCCCGATTTTTCATACTGCGCACACCCACCACGCAGACCCATTCTCTCACATGTAGGCCTACCAGCTTTCTCCGCTTCATTTGAAGCCGCTAGATTAGGCGTATAGATACGTCGAAACAGTGGCTCGTAAGACGTATATATACGACCGAAACAGTCAAAGGGTTAATTACCCTTCAGGCGCATAACGTTTTCTGTAATGCTCGTGGTCACTTTTTTTTTTTTATTCCTCCCCTTCCTCCACCCTTCAATACCTCTCTATATAATGTCAGTTTTTATTAATTTGGGTGTCTTTATCATGCTTTTACGTTATTTATGTTATACCTAATATTATTCTTGAATAAATATGATAGGTAGGTACAGTGGACCCTTGGTTAACGAAAAGTTTATTTAACGAAAAAATCGGTTACCGAAAGCTTTTTTCGGTATCGGATAGCGAAAAAAACTCTGTTAGCGAAACGTATTAGACCTGTCCGCCTGCTCCGCGCCTGGCCTGCGCCTGCGCAAGACGCCAGTGTAGCGTTGTTTACCATTGAGAGGACATTACCCAGCGTGCTCTTTCAAACATTCACAATACATTTGGTGTCTTTTTTGGTGGTTTAGTGATTGTCACTGTGAAATAAGTCACCATAGGTCCAAAGAAGCTTCCTAGTGGCACCCCAGTGGTAGCATTCATGCAGGGAGTGTAGCATTCATGCAGGGAGTGTAGCATTCATGCAGGGAGTGTAGCATTCATGCAGGGAGTGTAGCATTCATGCAGGGAGTGTAGCATTCATGCAGGGAGTGTAGCATTCATGCAGGGAGTGTAGCATTCATGCAGGGAGAGAGGTAGCATTCATGCAGGGAGTGTAGCATTCATGCAGGGAGTGTAGCATTCATGCAGGGAGTGTAGCATTCATGCAGGGAGTGTAGCATTCATGCAGGAGTGTAGCATTCATGCAGGGAGTGTAGCATTCATGCAGGGAGTGTAGCATTCATGCAGGGAGTGTAGCATTCATGCAGGGAGTGTAGCATTCATGCAGGGAGTGTAGCATTCATGCAGGGAGTGTAGCATTCATGCAGGGAGTGTAGCATTCATGCAGGGAGTGTAGCATTCATGCAGGAGTGTAGCATTCATGCAGGGAGTGTAGCATTCATGCAGGAGTGTAGCATTCATGCAGGGAGTGTAGCATTCATGCAGGGAGTGTAGCATTCATGCAGGGAGTGTAGCATTCATGCAGGGAGTGTAGCATTCATGCAGGGGAGTGTAAAGCATTCATGCAGGGAGTGTAGCATTCATGCAGGGAGTGTAGCATTCATGCAGGGAGTGTAGCATTCATGCAGGGAGTGTAGCAGGCATGCTACAAGTCTCTTCAATAAAGGTAAGTAAATGTTATTTATATTATATTTAATGTGAATATTTTTTTGTGAAACGGATTAATTGTATTTACATTATTTCTTATGGGAAATAAGGGTTCGTATTACGAAAGATTCAGATTAAGTAATAGCTCCTGGAACGGATTAATTTTGTTAACCGAGGGTCCACTGTAACCTTTATTGATAGTAATTGTATAATTACACAATATTTTATAGTGCCATGAGTCACATCTCCACACGCCATGGTGAGTCATGAATTACTGAGAGACCTTCACGTGCCTTGGTGTGTTCGTATGTGTGTGTTTACATTCTCTGTCTCTCTCGTGGCAGCTTAATTAAGAAATGATTAAACGCAGTGAACAAGGTATGTCGGTGGTGATAATAATAAAAATAATCGCTCTGGAGTGCTTTAAATGTCAGCTACCAAAACTATACAAAATACGTATGACATTTAAAGCGCTTCAGAGTGATTATTAATTATATTTTATTATTAATTATATTTTATTATTATTATCACCATCGACATGCCTTGATCACTGAGTTTAATCATTTTTTAATTAAGCTGCCACAAGAGACAGAGAATGTAAACCCACACATACGAACACACCAGCTAACCCCTTTACTATGAACTTCTTTTGTACTTTTCCATTTTCCTCTCTTTCCTCTTCCAAGTGCTGCTACACTTCTATCGTGTGCTATGGGGTGCAGAATCAAGTAGTACAAATTTATAGACGAAATATGTAGTCTTGGAGATTGCTTGATACTGAGACCCATCACTAACCCCTTTACAATGAACTTCTATTGTACTTCTTCCATTTTCCTCTTCCAAGTGCTGCTGCACTCCTATCTTGTACTATGGGGTGTACAATAAAGTACAAATTTGTACTTTATTGTACTGAGTGACTGTAAGAAGGAGATTGAGATTCTTGATGCTGAGACACTGCGCTGCCCATTTCCGTGACCCAAGTTCTCATACGACATACAATACTGAATCATTGGAGAGCCCGTCATAACTCTGAGTTGTCGGTAAACAAGTACATTGGTAAGTGAGGAGAGGCTGTAAATGGTTTCTTTCATATATCTACATTTTAAAAAATCCTTCCTTCATAAGCCAAGAGTGTTGTAAGAGCGACTGAAATGCCAGGAGCAAGGGCTAGTAAACCCTTCTGTATAAATTACTATATCTAAAAAGCCAAATTTTTGTTTTTCTTTTAGGTCACCCTGCCTCGCTGGGAAACAGCCAGTGCGTTAAAAAAAAATCTGTTTTCTTTCATGATACATATTCATAAATGATTCTTAGGTACCCAAGTTTATTCATGGGACACACTTGGGAAAATGCTGTGAAATTGAAGAACAAAAAGACACAATACCGTGACTGGAACAATACACAAATAACCCGCACATAGGAGAGGAGCTTATGACGACGTTTCAGTCCCATTCGAACCATTTACCGCTACTTCCTCTTCTCCCTTTCTTGTTCCTGTCTTTGCCTCACTGCCCTGTATATAGTGGCTACCTCACTCTTTTCTGTTAGTGTGACTTTGTAAATGGTCAAAGTTGGACCGAAACATCGTCATGAGCTCCTCTCTCCTGTGTGTGGGTTTACTGTATACAGGAGGGCCACACTTATATGGAGGGTTAGGTTCCAGGCTACTGCCATAAAGTGGAAATCGCCGTAAAGTGGAAATCGCCGTAAAGTGGAAATCGCCGTAAAGTGGAAATCGCCGTAAAGTGGAAATTGCCGTAAAGTGGAAATCGCCGTAAAGCGAATCACACTTTTTTCACTTTTAAATTCTTCCTAACATTTTTACATTATCATATATTGAATTAGCATTAAAAACAATAAAGTAAAATACACATACAGTACACTCATTACTTGCCCTGAAATATTTTTAGTCTTAATGTAGGATGAAGGGTGAGTAGTATTTATTGTATACGACATTTAGAGCATCCCAGAGTGATTATTATTATTATGATTATTATTATTATGATTATTATGATTATTATTATTATTATGATTATGATTATTATGATTATTATTATTTTTTTCAACAAGTGGCCGTCTCCCACCGAGGCAGGGTGACCCAAAAAGAAAGAAAATCCCCCAAAAATACTTTCATCATTCAACACTTTCACCACACTCGTACATAATCACTTGTCTTTGCAGAGGCGCTCAGATACGACAGCTGAGAATAGTCCCTCCCAGCTGTCACTATCCCAGACCCCTCCTTTAAAGTGCAGGCATTGTACTTCCCATTTCCAGGACTCAAGTCCAACTAAA
>WNWK01039887.1:0-17235 GCA_009830355.1 Cherax destructor
AACCAGGACTAAATCCAAGCACCATGAACCAGTCAACGCAGGGGTCTACACTATACCCTGTGGAGGCTGCGACAGAATTTATGTAGGAGAAACAGCAAGAAACCTCGAAACACGCATCAATGAACACATTAATGCATGCAGAAACGATAACCTGAACAACGCCTGCGTACAACACCGAAATTCCAACAATCATCTCATGAAATTCAAAGACGCCCGACTAGTAATCAAAGAAACTAATTTCCGTAGACGCAAATGCCTTGAATCAGCACTTATCTCTGTTTCTAACACAATTAAACAAAACAAAGGCAGCTTCACCATCTCTGAAGTCTTAGCAAGAATCCTCCTGAAAACAGTTAACCATACCATCACATAGTCTCTCCTGCTAATTCAACACAAGCAATCGTAGATGTGGAACACTCCTACAGGCCTTCTATATTTCAACCTCCAGCAAAAAAAAATATTTGTCTAACCTATTGTTATACTACCCAAGTATTTGTTTATCACCTTTTACTCATGTGCATATTGATTGTTCTACCTTATTGTATTACTACTACTACTACTACTTATCACTACTACCTCGACCACCACTAGTATTTCACCTCACTTTGAGAGTATAATAGCCCACTGTGTCCATGTAACGCTTGTAACGGCTTGAGAAAGCTCCTGGAGAGCGAAACGTTGCCAATAAAATGTCACATTAGTTGCATTTGTGTCCTTTTACTTAACATCCTCAAGTCTGCTCCGAACCCTAAGCGCCTGGAAACGCTCATTTTGTATGTCCCGTAGTTTGCCACACAAATCTGTAACCTCCTCCTGAGACAGCCCTTCCCCCCATAACACTCCCTCAACTGACCCTCCAAATAACGCTGATACCCATACCTATATCTCGCTGCTTCCCTACCCTCCCTTTCGTAAAATCCCTTTATTGCCACCTTTCCACGTGTGGCCCACCACCTCACCACATCACTGATCCCCTTCCCCCCGCCCCACAACCCCGCCCACCATTCAGCAAAATTCCCCTTACCACCCACCCTATTTAACAAACTTACATTTAATTTCCAGTAACTCTGATACACCCACACCGCTCCTACCCACCCCACCTCAGCTATAACACCCCTATGATCAGAGAACTCGACATCCATACTTTCCACCTTAACTACCTCTAACCTCTTCTAAAAAAAGTATGCTCCACCGACTCTTCCCCACCCCGAACCACGCCCACTGCTCCCAACACCTGTAAAACTCACAACATGCAACCCGCCTCTCTTGGCTCTACATCCTTTTCCCTGATTACACAGTTCCAATCTCCTGTGATGACAGCAACATTCGGGATCCCTCGGAAGGCGTACACCAACTCGCTCTGTACAAATTCTTCTTTTACACTATGCGTTGGATCTGCAGGCATGTAAACACCTATAAAACATACCTGTGTATCGCCCCACCAACCATCCACCCTGACTAAACTACCCCTACCCCCCTCCTCCCATGATGTCAAAGTAAAAGGGCTGGACTCACGTATGCCCACCAGCACACCACCCTTGAAAAGTTCCGAACTATCCATAAACACCCTATAACCCTGCAACTCTAAATCCCTCCCACACCTATAATTATGTTCCTGAAGGAAACATACATCTATACACATTCATCTCAACGTAACCTCGACCCATCTTCTCTTGACCTCATTCTTGAGGCCATTCACATTCATGCTCAGACACTTGAACGCAACAGTATTGGTTTCCCTCTCTGCTTCGGTTGTCTCTTCTCCACAGGCTTACACACCTTGGCACTTCCATTAACCCCCCTTCCCATCCCTACCCATCTCCCTACCTTTCATGCCCCCGTCACCACCTCTGGCCACCTCCGCCGAAGCTTTCTTACCAGTTCTCTGGCCCAGAGTCAAGACATCTTCCTCGTCCTCTCCTCCCGGCCTCTTACGGGATTCACCCTTCGATTCCATCACCTCCATTGTCTCAACCCTCTGGACTTCCACCTCGATCACAATCTGCAACCTTGGAGTGGTACCCCTACCTGCATCTCCCCTCCCCTCACCAGCACACCGACCCTCACCAGGTGCCTCCCCCTCATCCAAAAGTCCACTCACCTCACACACCTAACTCTCAGTCTCAGGGCTACCCAGGATTTCCCTCAAATCCTGTAATATTACATCCACCTCTGCAACATCCTTCACCTCACCCAACTGAGGTGCCATAGACTTCCCCAGCTGTGTTTCCGATGGCAGCGTAGTCACATCCACCTCAGCCTCCGCTCCCTGCCTCAATTACGTCCATGGTCCGCTCTACATCACTGTGACGCTGTTGCTGATTGTCCCATCTCCGTGCACAATGCACCGTCATATGCCCCGGCATCCCACACAGCCAGCACGTCCTCACCTGACCAACGTACGTAATGAAAACCTGTGTACGGAAAATTTCCATCATTACATACGAAGGGATTTACCTTCGTAAAGACATCTTGAGGGAGAATGATCCCTCCAGCGTCCCTGCATATATGCCCTGGGACCATCTTCCTATGTTGACAGCATGTATAATCCCGTACTGCTGGAACACCTCCCTGATGTCCACCTCTTCGGCCTTGAAGGGTACGTTACGAATTCTAATCCATTTATACATTGTCAAAACGTCGCGGATATGTACCTCCAAGCCCGTCAATACAACTTTCCTGTGGTCCTGATAGGCGTCGATAATTTACTCATACACTGCACTGCAGGCGAATTTCACAAAAATCCTCGTAGCGCCATTCAATGATATCCCATACAATTTATCATGGGATATACCATACATGTCCCTCAGCACTGAAGGCAGTATTCGTGGGGTATATTACCCTTTGAAAAACCTCGTTGCACACAGTATTGACCCTTTGCCTGTACCTGTCGGCTATCTTGGTGAAAATAGTTTTGCAGTATTGCCACCAGAGGTCTCTGCCAGCACACCCGTACACCTCAAGGGCTGGGCAGCGAATCCATTTTTAACATTTAAACATTTGGATAAGGACACTTGCTTAAAGTTCAGGGACTTTATTAAAACAAACTTTTTGCAACGAGTGACTTCATCAGACACATGAAGTCACTCGTGGCAATACATATCCTTTTAATAAATATACTCATCGGTACCATGTGTGTTTTTATCCACAGTCTGTCGGCATCACTACACCATTTCAATTGGAATCTTTTGTTTTGTACTCTAACGTGTACTCAGGTTTCGTAATCTGATACCATCACTTGTTTTGTATTATAAGATGAATGCTGATTTTTGTACTCTGAAGGATCTCTGGTTTTTGCATTCTGCAACCAAAAATATATAACAAATGTTCATAAGGCTTATATTTCCTTATTCAAAATAAAATAAAAACAAATTGTAAATAGTGTATAGTAACTTCACTGCAGCTGGCAATAAACTTCTATTAAAATTTGTAAATTACTGGATGTATTTTGGTCGTTATGTGATTCCATAAAAGTATCCCTGTATTCCATAACTCCAATCCCCAGTACACGAAACTGGAATAGTGCAGAATGCGGCATAAGTGGATAAAATGGTGGCAAAAGCTCTCGCTTCACACGGCGAGGGCCCGGGTTCGATTCCCGGTTGTCTATGTTCAGCCGACCATGGCAAGCTGCCTTCAAAGAGGAAATGTGAGGTTTCCATGTCAACCAGTGATCGAAGAGAAGGCTAAGAAACTTGACCGTATCACATTCTAGAATACGTGAGCCATGTAAATACAATGAAATAACTGGGATAAGAGGACATCTAGTGAAGGTAATGAAATGAGTTTTCGTACTAGAAAATTTAAAGCCATGAGAAGTGGTCCAATGGGAAACTCGGTCAATCGCATCCTGAAGGGAGGCCGCTACCAGGCGACAGTCAGCGCCTGCGTAAGCTATAGCGAAGTCATCCACATAAAGTGACGACCAAATATGCGATGGAAGAACGGAAAGTAGGTCATTTATAGCTAAGAGAAAAAGGATAGTGCTAAGGACACAACCTTGTGAGACTCACTCGGCTTGAACAAAGTCTGAGGAAAGTGAGGCGCCAACATGGACACGAAAATGTCTGTCAGATAAGAAAGCAGCAGGGAAGGTTGGTAGATTACCGCGGAGGCCTAAGGAGTGGGCCTGGGCTAAGATGTTATACCTCCAAGTAGTGACGTATGCCTTCTCAAGATCAAAACAGACTGCTAGGACGGAGTGTTTGTTAGCAAAGACATTTCGCACATACGTATCTAAGTGGAGAAAGAGGTCAAAAGTAGAGTGGCCCTTGCAAAAGCCATATTGGCGAGTAGAAAGATTATTGTGAGTCTCCAAATACCATATCAAACGTCTATTCACCAATCGTTCCATCACCTTGCAGACTACACTAGTCAGAACAATGGGATGATAGTGAGAGGTATCAAGCCCCGAGGTGCCTGGTTTGCGAAACGGTAGTACAATGACAGATTTCCATTGTTGAGGAAGATTCCCACGCGCCAAAATAAGATTGAAAAGACGCAAAAGGACTGTAAGGGCTGTAGAATGCAGATGTTGTAGCATACTGATATGAATATCATCAGGTCCAGGGAATTTAGAATCTAACGACTTTTTAGAAGTAGTTCAGGATTGTCTTTTGAAGCAGTTTGTGACAGAACCTACAAGGGGAAATAACCTACTTGACTTGGTTCTGGGAAACAAGGAATCCCTTGTTAATAATTTAGAAATTACAGAGGAACTCGGCACAAGCGACCACAAGTCAATTACCTTTAGCATTGAATGGATGTATGATAGTAGGGATAATTCAGTAACAGTCCCAGACTTTCGCTAAGCAGATTATAATGGGCTTAGAGAACACTTATCAACTGTGGAATGGGGTAACGAAGAGAGGTATCAATATGACAGCTTTCTTAACACTATACAGGCTGCCCAAAGAACATTTATCCAGTATAAAGAAATTAGATCAAGTAGAAATGACCCAAAATGGATGAATAAAAGGCTCAAATATCTTTTAGGGCAGAAGAAAGGAATTTATAGGCGCATAAATAGAGGTGAGGGTCATCTTATAAATTAGTATACTGACATTAAGATTAGTCCAATTTATCATTAAATTCTTCCCCAATTTTATTAATTATAAATAAATAAAATTTATATAAACCAAAAGAAATATTCATATTATTTTCAAAACTACTTTTTATGAAACATGATTCTATTATATTCCTCTCAACCATGGACTTGCTTGATACAACTTTCTCAGCATTTTGAAAATCAATTGGATGGTTAAAATCTCTCACATGAATAAATAGAGCATTAGAATCTTGTCCAGTTCTAATGCTATATTTATGTTGTTTTAATCTTAGTTCAAGACTTTTACCAGTTTGACCGTAATAAACTTAATGGCATATTTTACAGGGAATCTTATAGACACATCCGTCAGCATTTTGGGGGGATTTTTTTATCAAAAGTCTTTTTACTGTATCAAGATTTTTAAATACAACTTTGATATTAAAATTCTTAAGAAAGGAAGGCATATCAACCAAGTTTTCATGGTAAGGGAGAACCAACATATTTTTGGTTGAATAAGGTTGGTTGTCCCTTTTTGGATTGTAAAAAGTATTTCTAGCTATTTTAAAAGATTTATCAATTATGTTTCTTGGGTATTTTAAATCATTAGATATTTCATAAGTGGTATAGATATGTTGATGATATTTTGTGCCTTATGCCTAAGAATGTAGACATAAACCTGTGTTCGGCGAGAATAGGGGCGGCAAGTCAAAGGGCAACACTAATGCGGATGGTCTGTGGGTTGAGGCGTGTGCCAAGACTGGAGTTGGGAACAGCCAACAGAAAGTCCCCTGCATGAGGAGCTCTTATTGCCAGGAGGCAGGCTCTATCCTTCCCTGACAAACTCTGAAGCATTGTTGAGGTTATATTCTCCACTATTGGGCCATCCCAGTGCGACTGTTTGTAGTTGTTGATGGGAGCAGGTCTGGTTTCAGAGCCCGTTAGATTATCCCAGATCCTGACTCGTCAACGAACTTTTGGTCATGGACTCCAATATTGTCCCTAAGATGTTCAGGGAGAATCGCTGCTACAAACCCTCTGGATGCAATGCATGAAGACAGGAAAGCAGGTAGCACAATCTGATATGACTTGCGGACACAAATGCCTCCTAGTCTGACTGGGAGTGTAGCTTGGTCCCACTGCCCATCTTCTAGAGTAAAGTTAAGTATTTTAGTAAAGGTCTGCCTCAGGATACTGTCATATTCGTGCAGTATAGGGTTATCATATGAAGGAGCACATCTTAGGAAATATGTCAACCTGGGCAGACTCAAGCATTTTGTGAGAAGGTACAAGACATTGTGGGTGTCAAGATTGCCTATTCGTTGTTCCATTCTCCTCAATTCCTTAAGTTTCTTCCTGAGAATTGTGTCAATGGCATCGCTTCCCAGAGGTGCTCCAAGGAAGACACTATTTGTAGGGGTAATGACTGATGCTTCTGGTAGTTTTGATCTCACTGCATCTATCACTTGTTGATTGACTGAGATGATTTCACATTTGGATGGATTCAGAATGAGACCCATTTCCTGTCCCCGTGACATCACCTGTGTAAGATCATTTAGAAGGGACTCCTTTGTACCTGCTAGTGTGCCATCATCCAGGAACCAGAAGTTTAGCTCACTGGTCAGTCTGACTGTGATTTCCTTAACAGCTATACAGAAGAAAAATGGTGCGAGAGGATCCCCTTGCTGGACTCATTACCATATATATTTATTTATATATATATACATATAAAATCTTTTATATAAAAGCCTATCCTGCCAGCCAAATCAGAAGAACTGTTAAAGACAACTGAATACTTCGAGAAATTATAGACTAGCTAGCTAGGAGAGTGGTCAAGTGTTGTAAGATGACCACCACCATGAAGACCTGTGTAGTCTGCAGAAAGGGTAAGGGACGAAAACAGGCCTGGATTGCTTGCAATCTCTGTGGTCAATGGTCCCATGGTATATGCAGGGATTTTCAACCAGTGACCACACTTGACATAAACTCAGAGAGATGTTTTTTGGGTCTGCCCAAACGAGATACACCTGTATGAGGAAATTACATCTATATTAAAAGGCAAGAACACAATAAAAGATCCTAGTTGAAAGACATGTCAACATGGTATGACAGCTGGGAAAATAAGATGAGTGGTTTGAACGGGACTGTCTTGGACGACAATGCTCCTGAGGGTGCTAGTGTTGTCCTGGAGGACAGTGCTCCTGAGGGTGCTAGTGTTGTCCTGGAGGACAGTGCTCCTGAGGGTGCTAGTGTTGTCCTGGAGAACAGTGCTCCTGAGGGTGCTAGTGTTGTCCTGGAGGACAGTGCTCCTGCGGGTGCTAGTGTTGTCCTGGAGGACAGTGCTCCTGAGGGTGCTAGTGTTGTTCTGGAGGACAGTGCTCCTGAGGGTGCTAGTGTTGTCCTGGAGGACAGTGCTCCTGAGGGTGCTAGTGTTGTCCTGGAGGACAGTGCTTCTGAGAGTGCTAGTGTTGTCCTGGAGGACAGTGAACCAAAAGGAGACATTGGCCCTGGTGATGAAACAAGTAAAGACAACGCTATTCAATTCACAAAGTTACAAAATAGCGATACTGCTGGAGATGGAACAAAAGGGAAAAGTGTCGACACATTACCAGGAAAACCTGGTGGAAGCGCTGATGTCCATACAGGGGGATAGATAGGGAGGAAACAGAAAAAAAAATGCACCAGCAGCGAACGTAGCTACAATGAATCATAGTAAACAGAAATCCAATCTATGCAAATAGCCTTGGGTATCTGTAGGCACGGTATATCTGATAAAACAGGTGGGACATGCACCTTTGACCATCCCAAAAAATGCCGCACCCACATGACAACAGTAGAGTGCAACTTCCCCTCCTGTAACTTATTTCACCCTAAAATGTGTCAATCATCAATCCATGAAAGAAAATGTTACAACGCATACTGCCAGGCACATCATCTAAAGAGGACAAGAAAACACAGACCAGCCAGACTATGAGAAGCAAAATAGGGGAGCCACAACCCCTCCAGGGACAGAACTTTTTTTAGGGCCAGGAGGGAAAAAAAGACTGGCAAGAAATGACAATAATCCTACACGAACTGAAAACACTTGTGGGACAGAGGCACGGACATTGGCCACCACTCCAGAACAACAAATATTAGAGCCAGCAAATAAAACCCCCGTAAATTCCACCAATATAACGACATTTGTCTTTGCAAACGTACAGGGTCTATAGCCATCAAAAAACAACAAAATTCCTTACATCAACGTACTGCTCACGGAGTCAAATGCAATGTTTGTGGCATTCACAGAGACCCACATAAAGGATCATTATGACAACGAAATATGGATCCCAGGTTATAACCTATTTTGATGCGACAGACTAAACAGGCAACAAGGGGAAGAGGGGGGGTGGGTAAATTGGCCTGTACGTCAGAGTCGCTCATTTGCTCAGAACTACTAAACACCTCAAATGATGTAGTTGAAGTTTTGGCGGTAAAGATTGAAAACCAAAACCTTGTCATTGTGGTGGTATACAAGCCTCCAGATGCAACTTCCCAGCAATTCCAGGAGCAGGTTTTGAAAATTTACCACTGTCTGGAAAATCTCCCAACTCTTGCCCCAAACATTCTTGCTACTGGGAGATTTCAACTTGAGACACCTAAAATGGAGGAGTATAGCAAACAATGCTCTAGCAGAGATCACCCCAGGAGGCAGCGCAGATGAAAATTCACACACACGAACTATTAAATCTCTGCACCAAATTCACCTTAAACCAGCAAATATTAGAGACTACAAGACTAGAAAATACGCTGGACCTCATCTTCACTAACACCGACGATCTGATTTGTAATATAACCGTATCAAAGACAATACACTCAGACCACAACATAACAGAGGTACAGACATTTATGCACAGGGCTCCTGACCAGCAAAATGTGATCAGTCATGAAGGTCTCTTCACAAAATTCAGTTTAATTAACAAAAATATATAATGGGATCAAGTCAACCATGTCCTAAATGAAACAAGCTGGGAAGATATCCTAAACAACACGGATCCGAACATTTGCCTAGAAAAAATGAACTCTGTGGTTCTTGAGATCTGCTCAAGGCACATTCCATTAAGAAAAAGAAAGAGAAGATATAAACTAGAAAGACAGATACGCTCCCTATACAGACGAAGGCGAAGAGTCACAGAGCTGCTGAGAGGGGCCAATATATCTGAAATATGAAGGGAGGCACTGGTCAATGAAATTGCAAATATCGAACTTAAGCTGAAGGAATCTTACAGGAGACAAGAATCATAGGAATAACTAAAACCCATAAAGGAAATTGAAAAAGACCCAAAATGCTTCTTCTCTTATGCCAAATCTAAGGAAAAAACAACATCCAGCATTGGGCCCTTGCTTAACCGTGATGGGACATACACAAATGACAGCCAAGAAATGAGTGAGATATTAAATTCCCAATACGACTCAGTGTTCAGTGAGCCGCTGCCCAGACTAAGGGTCGACAATCCAAATTAATTCTTTATGAACGAAACCCAAAATTTGGTCATCTCAAAAACCTCGGATATTATCCAAACTCCTCAAGACTTTGAATTTGGAATAAACGACATGCCCATGCACTCTGCCCCAGGCCCAGACTCATGGAACTCCGTGTTCATCAAGAATTGCAAGAAGCCCCTATCGCGTGCCTTTTGCATTCTATGGAGATGGAGCATGGACATAGGGGCCATCCCACACACACTAAAAACAACAGACATAGCCCCACTCCAAAAAGGTGGCAGTAAAGCAATTGGAAAGAACTAAAGACCGATAGCACCAACATCCCATATAAAATTATTTTAGAGGGTTCTAAGAAGCAGGATCGCCAACCACCTTGATATCAATCAATTACACAACCCAGGGCAACACGGGTTTAGAGCCACAAAGGTGGCAGTAAAGCAGGTCGTCGCTCCTGTCTGTCCCAGCTTCTGGATCACTATATCAAGGTCCTGGATGCAGTTGAGGATAAACAAAATACAGATGTAGTATACACAGATTTTGCAAAAGCTTTCGACAAGTGTGACCATGGCGTAATAGCACACAAAATGCGTGATAAAGGAATAACAGGAAAAGTTGGTAGATGGTTCTATAACTTCCTGAAAAATAGAACACAAAGATTAATAGTAAACAGAGTAAAGTCCCAGGCAGCCACGGTGAAAATCTCTGTTCCACAAGGCACAGTACTCGCTCCCATTCTATTCCTCATCCTCATTTCTGACATAGACAGATATGTAACCCATAGCTTCGTGTCTTCCTTTGCGGATGACACTCGGATTGCCATTTCAAAACTCCAAGCGGACATCAACCAAATCTTCAAATGGGTCACTCAAAACAACATGAAGTTCAACGAGGAGAAATTTCAACAACTCAGATATGGAAAACTTGAGGAAATAAAAAATGTATCAAGGTATACGACAAATTCTAACCATACAATAGAGCGAAAAAGAAATGTGAAGGCCCTGGGAGTGATAATGTCAGAGGATCTCGCCTTCAAAGACCACAACAATGTATCTACCTCATCTGCTAAGAAAATGATAGGATGGATAATGAGAACCTGCAAAACTAGAGACGCCAAGCCCATGACGATTCTCTTCAAATCGCTTGTTCTCTCTAGGCTGGAATACTGCTGTACACTAACGGCTCCCTTCAAGGCTGGAGACATTGCAGACCTGGAGGGCGTACAAAGAACTTTCACAGCACACATAAGTACGATAAGGCACCTAAATTACTGGGAACTGTTGAAGGTCCTTGATCTGTATTCCCTGGAACGCAGGCGAGAGATACATGATAATATACACTTGGAAGGTCCTGGAGGGATTGGTACCAAACCTGCACACGAAAATCACTCCCTAAGAAAGGAAAAGACTCGGCAGGAGATGTAACATTCCCGCGATGAAAAGCAGGGGCGCCACGAGTACATTGAGAGACAACATAAGTGTCCGGGGCCCAATACTGTTCAACTGTCTCCCAGCATACATAAGGGGGATTACCAATAGGCACCTAAACTCAGTACCTGACCAACCGGGCTGTGGTTCGTACGTCAGTTTGCGTGCGGCCAGCAGTAACAACCTGGTTGATCAGACCTTGATCCACCATGAGGCCTGTTCTCAGACCAACCCGGGGAGGCGTTGACCCCCGAAATCCTCTCCAGGTAAATTCCAGGTAAGCCAGCCACGGTGATGACTATCGCTGCACAATCCGCCCATAACAAAGGCCAGGGAGTCCTCACTTCCACAAGCCCCAATTCCAGAATAGTACATTTCCTGGTGTTATGCGGAGCACAAGTATCCCGGACGTAACTTAAAACATAATACAAAACAGCATCAAAGATCTTTGCTGTCACTCAGATAAGATCGACCATCTTCCAGCCAACGGCTGAAGAACATCCATGGTCAGCGTGAGAACGGGAAGCCAAGTCTCTTGCTCCATTGCATATTAAAAAAGCACATACCACCGATAAATATACTGCATTTTAAAGAAAACGATGTTCACATTGAGATGTGACTGTAAATATCAAAAAAACTTCAGCAATGAGTTTATGTAATATCAGACGCGACCCAGCCGAGGCTCGTGGCTCACCAGCCTTTTGCATCTCGATTACTCATTCACAACGACTCAGTGAGACATATGTAAGGCAGCGAGCCTTGTCTTAGCCTCATCTTGCTATTTATATTTTAGGAATTTAAGTATTCTTGACTGGTCCCGTAGCTCGATCGCTAGCGCACTCAGCTCACAAACTGAGGTCCGGAGTTCGAATCTCCGGTACGGCTGGAAAACATTAGGGACGTATTTCCATAAGACACCTGCTGTCCCTGTTCACTCATCAGTATAAAATGGGTACCTGGGTGTTAGTCGACTGGTGTGGGTCGCATCCTGGGACAAAACTGACCTAATTTCCCCGCTTTCTATACAGTAGTATGTCATTGATGTCAGCTAGGACTGTATACCTTGTATATGTACTTGTAGAAATAAAGATACTATTATTATTATTATTATTATTATTTAAATGCAGCGTTAATGACTCTTGCAGTCGATAGGCTTCAATCTCGAGTAGTGAATCTCTTCTAAGAGCACAAACACGAATCCAGAAATGTTACAGATGAGAGGTGGGTTTACTCATGGGTGGAAATACATGGTATAAAATACCGACACCATGGGAAAATTGACACAGATGCGGAATAGTGAAATCCTTTACTGACTACGTTTCGTCCACACCGTCACAAGAGTACTTGAGTATATATAGGGTGTAGAGTCAGGTGGAGAATGTTGGAGAGGCTGGATTCGAGCTGGAGTCTTCAGGTGAGTCAATCTTCATGACTCCTCTAGGTATTTCACGGTCGTTTTAACCACAGTTGTTGTATAGCTTGTGTTGTGGAGAGTGGCGGACTGTAAATACGTGTGCAGTGTATGGTGCGTCACAGGGTATATATATACACACCAAGAGGTGTATTTCTCTCATAATATACAGCCAATATTTAACCCTTTTATTAAGGTGAAAAGTAGCCTTAATAACACTAGTGCATTTAATAGGTTTCAACTTGAACATAAGAAGTGTAGTGTAATTATACATGTTGTGGAATATGTCAAGACAAATGTTAAATAGCTAAAAGAAAAGGACAAGTAGGAAGAAAGAAGAGAGAGGGAGAGGATAAGGTAAGTAGTGACTTAATGTAGAATAAACAAACAGTTTTCAGCACAAGATATGAGAGTGAAAAATGAGACCAGAGTGACTCAAACAAGGTTAGTGTTTTTTTAATACAATATTACTACAAAAATTTGGTAATTTGTCCTGCCCTTCCTTGGGTCGAACCAGATTGCCTTCGATATACTCATAATTGGTGAACTATTTACGCATTCCATTAACAACTATTAGCGCATTCCATTAACAACTACAAACAAAAGTCCTTTACCCATTTTGATTTATGCCTTTTTTCATGTCGACCTTGTGGGTTGAACGCTTGTATTTGATTACACTATTACACCATGATGTAATGAGAGGTAATAGGTAGTGAGAATGAATGAGTGTCGAGTGGAGAGTCAGCCCATGTTAACCTACGTGTGATGTAAGTAAACATACCAAGTTGAGAGGAACTTAATACTCTGGCATGGTACCGTGGTTAACACACTGGCCTAGTTTTAGGCCTGGCTTGCCATGGGTTCGAACTGGTGAGAGAGTTTATGTTGAGCAGTGGTTCCCAATCTTCTCCATGTATCTTGAGCACTGGTAAAATACTTTACTATAATAGTAAAATACTTTACTATAATAGTAAAATACTTTACTATAATGGTAAAATACTTTACTATAATAGTAGAATACTTTACTATAATGGTAAAATACTTTACTATAATGGTAAAATACTTTACTATAATGGTAAAATACTTTACTATAATAGTAAAATACTTTACTATAATGGTAAAATACTTTACTATAATAGTAGAATACTTTACTATAATGGTAAAATACTTTACTATAATGGTAAAATACTTTACTATAATGGTAAAATACTTTACTATAATGGTAAAATACTTTACTATAATAGTAGAATACTTTACTATAATGGTAAAATACTTTACTATAATGGTAAAATACTTTACTATAATGGTAAAATACTTTACTATAATGTTAAAATTCTTTACTATAATGGTAAAATACTTTACTATAATGGTAAAATACTTTACTATAATGGTAAAATACTTTACTATAATGGTAAAATACTTTACTATAATGGTAAAATACTTTACTATAATGGTAAAATACTTTACTATAATAGTAAAATACTTTACTATAATGGTAAAAAAAATTACTACAATAGTAAAATACTTTACTATAATGGTAAAATACTTTACTTTCATATAATGGTAAATACTTTACTGTAGTAAAGTATTTACCGTCATCTGGTCGTAACTTTTTCAATGGATTTTTCCTAAATTTTAAATTACTGAAAATATAATTTTAGTGCTATTACGAAATTATGATTTTAATGATACGGTTAATAGTCAATCGTACAACTACCTTAATACCGGTGAAGGGCTCTTGATCCGTAGTTAAACTGCCGTACATTTCCTCGGATCAAGTCGGATTGTCTTGAATTGCATGGGCACTGCAGGATTACGAAAGGTTTAGCGCTTCAATATGAACAATAAACTCTCAAATGGGGGGAGGGTACATTGATGCTGGTGAAGGGCTCTTGATCCAGAGAACTGGAGCAATCCTCTTCCACTCCCAAGACTTAAACATAATTATCAGTATAAAAGTCTTTAAACATTCCTGAACATTAATGATAAGATTAAGTTTTGAAAGTTAAGACACATGTGCAACATCTGGGTGTCTTTATTGTAGACGTTTCACCATCCAGTGGCTTTATCAATACACATTCTAGGACATAACTTCAAGACAGTTGAACTATATACAAAATATGAGGTAATCAGTCCCTCAGGATTGGAGTTGGTGTGAAGAACACCGTAGTTGTGGAGATTCTGGAGCACAGACAAGGAGGTTGGCGCTTATATAGGCTACTACAACTACTAATACAGCTAACCCATCCCTTTGGGTATGTCCTACTTCCACTGGGGAGTCCCGCCGACCAGTGACTATGCCCTCGTCTGCTACCCGTCCCTATCAGCTGACGCCTATGTAGTGCCAGCCTCCTTGCCTGTGCTCCAGAATCTTCACAGCTACGGTGTTCTTCACACCAACTACAATCCTGAGGGACTGATTATCTCATCTTTTGTATATAGTTCTACTGTCTTGAAGTTATGTCCTAGAATTTGTATTGATAAAGCCACTGGAGGGCGAAACGTCTATAATAAAGACACCCAGATGTTGCACATGTGTCTTAACTTTCATCTTGTCAGTATTGAATACCTTTCTTGCACAAGATTAAGATTTAAAATAAATTATTGTGCAATAACGTTAGGAATGAATGTTGAATGTTTTCGTTAGATTTTTATTAATCGTTTTATTTGAAGGAATGTTGAATGCAATTGTCAGTGATGTTGGTCAGGACAACGTTGCAAGGTTGCTTTTGCCCCGAAGGTTGCCCTTGCCCGTAAGGTTGTCCCTTGCCCCAAAGGTTGCCTTTGCCCCCGAAGGTTGCCCTTGCCCCCGAAGGTTGTCCCTTGCCTCGAAGGTTGCCCTTGCCCCGAAGGTTGTCCTTGCCCCGAAGGTTGCACTTGCCCCGAAGGTTGCCTTTGCTCCGAAGGTTGACCTTGCCCGGAAGGATGCCCTTGCCCAGAAGGTTGTCCTTTGCCTCGAAGGTTGTCCCTTGCCCCGAAGGTCGCTCCTTGCTCCGAAGGTTGTCCTTGCCCCGAAGGATGCCCTTGCCCAGAAGGTTGTCCCTTGCCCCGAAGGTTGCCCTTGCCACAAAGGTTGCCCTTGCTCCGAAGGTTGCCCTTGCCCCGAAGGATGCCCTTGCCCAGAAGGTTGTCCTTTGCCTCGAAGGTCGCCCCTTGCTCCGAAGGTTGTCCTTGCCCCGAAGGGTGTCCTTTCCCCGAAGGTTGTCCCTTGCCCCGAAGGTTGCCCTTATTCTGAAGCTTCCTCTTGTCCTCAAGCTTCGTTTTGAAGGCATTATAAAAAATGTTGAAATACGTGTTTTTGTTTTTTTTTAATTTGGTTGGGAAACAAAAAATCAGTAACAACAAACTGTTGGAGGACAGATGGACTAGTGAGAGTATAATCAGTGGGGTAGAAGAGGTATGGGGTAAGTTTAAGAATATAGTGCTAGAGTGTTCAGCAGAAGTTTGTGGTTATAGGAAAGTGGGTGCTAGAGGGAAGAAGAGCGATTGGTGGAATGATGATGTAAAGAGAGTAGTAAGAGAGAAAAAGTTAGCATATGAGAGGTTTTTACAAAGTAGAAGTGATGCAAGGAGGGAGGAGTATGTGGAGAGAAAAAGAGAGGTTAAGAGAGTGGTAAAGCAATGTAAAAAGAGAGCAAATGAGAGGGTGGGTGAGATGTTATCAACAATTTTGTTGAAAATAAGAAAAAGTTTTGGAGTGAGATTAATAAGTTGAGAAAGCCTAGGGAAAAAATGGATTTGTCAGTTAAAAATAGGAAAGGAGAGTTATTAAATGGAGAGTTAGAGGTATCGGGAAGATGGAGGGAATATTTTGAGGAATTATTAAATGTTGCTGAAGACAGGGAAGCTGTGATTTCGTGTATAGGGCAAGGAGGAATAACATCTTGTAGAAGTGTGGAAACAGTTGTGAGTGTGGGGGAAGTTCGTGAGGCAGTGGGTAGAATGAAAGGGGGTAAAGCAGCTGGGATTGATGGGATAAAGATAGAAATGTTAAAGGCAGGTGGGGATATAGTTTTAGAGTGGTTAGTGTTTTTTTTTTTTATTAAATGTATGGAAGAGGGTAAGGTACCTAGGGATTGGCAGAGAGCATGCATAATTCCTTTGCATAAAGGCAAAGGGGACAAAAGAGAGTGTAAAAATTATAGGGGAATAAGTCTGTTGAGTATACATGGTAAAGAGTATGGTAGAGTTATTATTGAAAGAATTAAGAGTAAGACGGAGAGCAGGATAGCAGATGAACAAGGAGGCTTTAGGAAGGGTAGGGAGTGTGTAGACCAAGTGTTTGCTGTGAAACATATAGGTGAACAATATTTAGATAAGGGTAAAGAGGTGTTTGTGGCATTTATGGATTTGGAAAAGGCATATGATAGGGTGGATGGGGGGGATGCAATGTGGCAGATGTTGAAAATTTATGGAATAGGAGATAGGTTATTGAAAGCGGTGAAAAGTTTTTACGAGGATAGTGAGGCTCAGGTTAGAGTATGTAGGCGAGAGGGAGATTATTTCCCAGTAAAAGTAGGCCTTAGACAGGGATGTGTGATGTCACCGTGGTTGTTTAATATATTTATAGATGGAGTTGTAAGAGAAGTGAATGCTCAGGTGTTGGCAAGAGGTGTGGGGTTAAAAGATAAAGAATCTAACACAAAGTGGGAGTTGTCACAGTTGCTCTTTGCTGATGTCACTGTGCTTTTGGGGGATTCTGAAGAGAAGTTGCAGAGGTTGGTGGATGAGTTTGGTAGGGTATGTAAAATAAGGAAATTAAAATTGAATATAGGAAAGAGTAAGGTGATGAGGATAACAAAAAAAATAGATAACGGAAGATTGGATATCAGATTGGAGGGAGAGAGTATGGAGGAGGTGAATGTGTTCAG
>WNWK01039888.1:0-17234 GCA_009830355.1 Cherax destructor
CCACATGGTCACTGGCTCCCAGGGGCCTCTCATATGTGATGTCCTCAATGTCTGAGCTGCTCAGGGTGAACACGAGGTCCAGTCTCGCTGGTTCATCCTCCCCTCTCTCTCTCTCTGGTAGTGTCCTTGACTTGTTGATGCATGAGATTTTCCAGTACCACATCCATCATCTTGACTCTTCATGTTTTGGGACCCCCATGTGGCTCCAGGTTTTCCCAATCGATCTCCCTGTGGTTGAAATCGCCCATAACCAGTAACTTTGCTCTTCTCGAGTATGCTCTCCTTGCCACCTCAGCCAGTGTGTCCACCATTGCTCTGTTGCTCTCTTCATATTCCTCTCTTGGCCTCCTGCAGTTCTGTAGTGGGTTATACATCACTGCAATAACTACCTTATGTTCCCCAGACTGAATTGTACCTACTATGTAATCCCTTTCACTAATCTCGTCCATGCCTTCCATATCCTCAAATCTCCATCGGTTTCTTAAGAGCAGTGCAACCCCTCCTTCCCCTCTGGTCATTCTATCTTTCCTCAGGATCTGATATCCCAGTGGGAAGAATGCGTCTGTTATTGTCTCAGTGAGTTTCATTTATGTGACTGCTATGATGTCTGGGGAATTCTCATTGATTCTTTCATTCCACTCCTCATATTTATTCGTTATTCCATCCGCGTTCGTGTACCAAACCTTCAACTTCTTTTCTAAAACTGTGGTCCTGGGGTGAATATTGGAGTTGGGGGAGTGGAAGCCCTGGTGGGGACCAATGGGGGGTTGCGGTGGGGGTGGGTTTGTGATGGAGTTTATGTGTGTGTGTACTCACCTAGTTGTACTCACCTAGTTGTGGTTGCAGGGGTCGAGTCACAGCTCCTGGCCCCGCCTCTTCACTGGCCGCTACTGGGTCACTCTCCCTGCGCCATGAGCTTTGTCATACCTCTTCTTAAAGCTATGTATTGAGCCTGCCTCCACTACATCGCTTCCTAAACTATTCCACTTCCCGACCACTCTGTGACTGAAGAAATACTTCCTAACATCTCTGTGATTCATCTGAGTCTTCAACTTCCAACTGTGTCCCCTTGTTGCTGTGTCCCATCTCTGGAACATTCTGTCTCTGTCCACTTTGTCAATTCCTCTCAGTATCTTATATGTTGTTATCATGTCTCCCCCTGTCTCTCCTGTCTTCCAGTGTCGTCAGTTCGATTTCCCTTAACCTCTCCTCGTAGGACATACCCCTTAGCTCCGGGACTAGTCTTGTTGCAAACCTTTGCACTTTCTCGACCTTCTTCACGTGCATGGCTAGGTGTGGGTTCCAAACTGGTGCAGCATACTCCAGTATGGGCCTAACGTACATAGTATACAGGGTCCAGAACGATTCTTTATTAAGATGTCGGAATGCTGTTCTTAGGTTAGCTAGGCGCCCATATGCTGCAGCAGTTATTTGGTTGATGTGCGCCTCAGGAGATGTGCCTGGTGTTATACTCACCCCAAGATCTTTTTCCTTGATTGAGGTCTTCTTTGCCCTTCCCCAATCTTCATGGCTTTGCACTTGGTGGGGTTGAACTCCAGGAGCCAATTGCTGGACCAGGCTTGCAGCCTGTCCAGATCCCTTTGTAGTTCTGCCTGTTCCTCGTCCGATTGAATTCTTCTCATCAACTTCACATCCTCTGCAAACAAGGACACTTCGGAGTCTATTCCTTCCGTCATGTCATTCACAAATACCAGAAACAGCACTGGTACCAGGACTGACCCCTGTGGAACCCCGCTCGTCACCGGCGCCCACTCTGACACCTCGCCACGTACCATGACTCGCTGCTGTCTTCCTGACAGATATTCCCTGATCCATTGTAGTGCCTTCCCTGTTACCCCTGCCTGCCTGTGTACTCACCTAGTTGTGGTTGCAGGGGTCGAGTCATAGCTCCTGGCCCCGCCTCTTCACTGGCCGCTACTGGGTCACTCTCCCTGCGTTATGAGCTTTATCATACCTCTTCTTAAAGCTATGTATGGAGCCTGCCTCCACTACATCACTTCCTAAACTATTCCACTTCCCGACCACTCTGTGACTGAAGAAATGCTTCCTAACATCTCTATGATTCATCTGAGTCTTCAACTTCCAACTGTGTCCCCTTGTTGCTGTGTCCCATCTCTGGAACATTCTGTCTCTGTCCACTTTGTCAATTCCTCTCAGTATCTTATATGTTGTTATCATGTCTTCCCTATCTCTCCTGTCCTCCAGTGTCGTCAGGTCGATTTCCCTTTAACCTCTCCTCGTAGGACATACCCCTTAGCTCCGGGACTAGTTTTGTTGCAAACCTTTGCACTTTCTCGAGCTTCTTCACGTGCTTGGCTAGGTGTGGGTTCCAAACTGGTGCTGCATACTCCAGTATGGGCCTAACGTGCACAGTGTACAGGGTCCTGAACGATTCCTTATTAAGATGTCGGAATGCTGTTCTTAGGTTTGCTAGACGCCCATATGCTGCAGCAGTTATTTGGTTGATGTGCGCCTCAGGAGATGTACCTGGTGTTATACACACCCCAAGGTGTGTACTCACCTATTTGTACTCACCTATTTGTGGTTGCAGGGGTCGATTCATAGCTCCTGGCCCGCGCCTCTTCACTGATTGCTACTAGGTCCTCTCTCTCCCTGCTCCATGAGCTTTATCAAACCTAGTCTTAAAACTATGTATGGTTCCTGCCTCCACTATGTCGCTTTCTAGGCTATTCCACTTCCTGACAACTCTATGACTGAAGAAATACTTCCTAACATCCCTTTGACTCATAGGAGTCATCAACTTCCAATTGTGACCCCTTGTTTCTGTGTCCCCTCTCTGGAACATCTTGTCTCTGTCCACCTTATATATTCCTCGCAGTATTTTATATGTCGTTATCATGTCTCCCCTAACCCTCCTGTCCTCTAGTGTCGTCAGGCCGATTTCCCTTAACCTTTCTTCGTAGGACAATTCCCTTAGCTCTGGGACTAGTCTTGTTGCAAACCTTTGCACTTTCTCTAATTTCTTGACGTGCTTGACCAGGTGTGGGTTCCAAACTGGTGCTGCATACTCCAGTATGGGCCTGACGTATATGGTGTACAGAGTCTTGAATGATTCCTTAGTGAGGTATTGGAACGCTATTCTTAGGTTTGCCAGCCGCCCGTATGCTGCAGCAGTTATCTGATTGATGTGTGCCTCAGGAGATGTGCTCGGTATTATACTCACCCCAAGATCTTTTTCTTTGAGTGAGGTTTGCAGTCTTTGGCCACCTAGACTATACTCTGTCTGCGGTCTTCTTTGCCCTTCCCCGATATTCATGACTTTACATTTGGCAGGGTTAAATTCAAAGAGCCAGTTACTGGACCAGGCTTGTAGCCTGTCCAGGTCTCTTTGTAGTCCTGCCTGATCCTCGACTGATTTGATTCTTCTCATTAACTTCACATCATCTGCAAACAGGGACACATCTGAGTCTATGTCATTCACATATACCAAAAACAGTACAGGTCCTAGGACTGACCCTTGTGGAAATCCACTCGTCACAGGTGCCCACTCTGACACCTCGTCACGTACCATGACTCGTTGTTGCCTCCCTGTCAGATATTCTCTGATCCATTGCAGTGCCTTTCCTGTTGCATGTGCCTGATCCCCTAGCTTTTGCATTAACCTCTTGTGAGGAACTGTGTCGAATGCCTTCTTGCAGTCCAAAAAAATGCAGTCTATCCACCCCTCTCTCTCGTGTCTTACTTCTGTTATCTTGTCATAAAACTCCATTAGGTGTGTGTGTGTGTGTACTCACCTAGTTGTGGTTGCAGGGGTCGGGTCATAGCTCCTGGCCCCTCTGTGTGTGTATGTACTCACCTATTTGTACTCACCTATTTGTGGTTGCAGGGGTCGAGTCATAGCTCCTGGCCCCGCCTCTTCACTGATTGCTATTAGGTCCTCTCTCTCCCTGCTCCATGAGCTTTATCAAACCTCGTCTTAAAACTATGTATGGTTACTGCCTCCACTACGTCGCTTTCTAGGCTATTCCACTTCTCTGACAACTCTATGACTGAATGTTATGCAGGTTTCTGCATGACATTTAAATATACGTAATATATAGGTGGCGAGACACAGCGTGGGTTCAGCTAAGTTTGTGATGTTGTATTCCCTTTTTGTGTAGCTAACTCAAGCCATAGGCACTTTTATGGTGTACCAGTACACACCCTGGGCTCGGACATGGTCGGGGCTCGGAAGGACGAGTGTGAACTGAAGAAATAGGAGGAGATGTGTTCTGGAGGAGGGTAGAGGTGGCTGGGCCGACCCCATAGGGATCTGTTTTGTTTTTGAAGTGACCACCCAGCCGCCCTCTCTCCGTCCTGTACTGTAATTGAGGGGGTTTGGCTAATTGATATGTGAAGAGGTGTGTTTGGACTGTATATAGTTTAATATAAGTAAATAAATTTTTATTTTCTTACCTAGGAATTTTTGTGTGGAACCTTCTGATACCCTAACCCATTGAAGCACTAAACCACAATGGTAATATCAGCTTTGTTTATGGGGATAGACCTGGGAGGCCTAGTTTTACAGGTGTTTTGTGTAACTTTTACCCTTTGCCATTAGACAAGGCATTAGGCCTCAGGTAAACCCAAATTTCTGCGTAACACTGAAGAAATACTTCCTAACATCCCTTTGACTCATAGGAGTCTTCAACTTCCAATTGTGACCCCTTGTTTCTGTGTCCCCTCTCTGGAACATCTTGTCTCTGTCCACCTTATCTATTCCTCGCAGTATTTTATATGTCGTTATCATGTCTCCCCTAATCCTCCTGTCTTCTAGTGTCGTCAGGCCGATTTCCCTTAACCTTTCTTCGTAGGACAATCCCCTTAGCTCTGGGACTAGTCTTGTTGCAAACCTTTGCAACAAGTGTGTGTGTGTGTGTGTGTGTGTGTATGTGTGTGTGTGTGTGTGTGTGTACGTGTATGTGTGTATGTGTATGTGTGTGTGTGTGTGTGTGTGTAGTTCCGACTAAGCCAACTCGTCTAGTCGGGCACATAAAGCATTGGTAATTTTTGCTGAAAAGACGGAGTGAAAATTTCGTATGCAATAAATCAGTGAAAATCAGTCTGAACAAAAGAATTTTTTTTAAGCTAGCTTAAATTATGTATATTAGAATTGGGTTAAAAAAAATTTCATTCATTGACAGTGTACAGGTCGAGACTGGCATCAGGTCCAAAGCAATATCACTGGGCTACAAGACTTATGATAGGAAAATGGTGTCATGTCTGCATTAGTAGCCATCATTTGTGACCTAAGGGTACATCCTCACAGTTCCAGAAGCTTTCATAGTACATGCATTCTCGTATCCCTCAAAGCTACACAGTCAATGAACTTTTAAGTCAGAATAAACGATTCGAGTACCCGTCCATTTTTCTATTTATTCACTGACAGTCATTCATTATGATTTATTTTAGTACATAGACCATATGGCTTTGAGGAGTATGAGAATATTTTCTATAAGGCTACTGGACATAAGAACATAAAGAAGAAATACTGCAGCAGGCCTACTGGCCAATGCGAGGCAGGTCCAAGTCACCTACCGGCTCAAGCCAATGACCTAGTCAGGTCAGGTCACATCCACTTAAGGAAGGAGCACGGCATCAGACCTATTAGCATAAGCTAGCCAGGTCCAAATCACACCCACTCATGAATTTACCTAACCAATTTTAAAAACTACACAACGTTTTAGCTTCTATGACGGTACTCGGGAGTTTGTTCCACTCATCCACAACTCTATTACCAAACCGGTGCTTTCCTATATCCTTCCTGAATCTGAATTTTTCCAACTTAAAACCATTGCTGCGAGTCCTGTCTAGGCTAGATATTTTTAGTACGCTATTTTATTAATTTATTAATATATTTATTCCTGTTTTCTATTTATACACTTCAATCCTATCCCCCTAATTCTATGCCTTTCTAGATTCAGGGTCCTCAGTCTATCCTCCATGGGAAGTTTTCTGATACATGGGATCAACTTTGTCAACCACCTTTGTACGTTTCCCAGAGCATTTATATCCATTCTGTAATACGGTGACCAAAATTGTGCAGCATAATCTAGATGAGGCCTAACCAAGAATATATAGAGTTGAAGAACAACCTGAGGACTCCTATTAGTTTTTGCTTCTTGATATGAAGCCAAGGATTCTGTTCGTTTCATTGCGAACACTTATGCACTGTTGTCTTGGTTTCAGATTACTGCTAACCAGAAGACCCAAATTTTTTTTGCAGTCAGTAATATTAAGATCTACATTATTTAGTTTAAATGTGGCATGGGTTTTTTCCCGTCCAATGTTTAGAATTTTGCTTTTGTCTATATTAAACTGCATCTGTCACTTCTCCGACCACTGCATCAGTCTATTCAAATCATCCTGGAGTGCTCTAATGTCCTCATAAGAATGAATTGGACGGCCTATTTTGGTGTCATCAGCAAACTTTCTTATGTCGCTATTTATTCCCTCATCTATGTCGTTTATGTAAATTGTGAACAACATAGGGCCCAACACTGACCTCTGTGGAACACCACTTGTGATACACCCCCACTCTGATTTCTTCCCATTGATACAAACTTTCTGCTGCCCATCTGTCAGCCATGCCTCTACTCAGGAAAAAATTTCTCCTATTCCGTGTGCCTTAATTTTCCTCAATAGCCTCTGATGTGGAACTTTATCAAAAACCTTACTGAAGTCCATATACATAATATCATATGCATTACCATGATCTACCTCCTCAAATACCTTTGTGAAAAAAGTTAGTAAATTCGTAAGGCAGGAGCACCCCTTTGTAAAACCGTACTGAGATTCGTTAATCAATTTTTACCTTTCAAGATGGCTGCGAATTGCTTCGGCAATTATTGATTCCATAAATTTTCCCACTATGGAGGTCAGGCTTATTGGTCTATAATACGAAGCTGTCTCCTGTCTCCTGCTTTATAAACAGGTATTACATTTGCCATTTTCCACTTGTCTGGCACTGAGTTAGTTTGTAGTGATATGTTGAAAAGACTAGCCAAAGGTTTGCCAAGTTCTTCTTTTCATTCCTTTAAAACCCTCGCAAACAGTTCATCATGGCCCGAGGATTTGTTAGGTTTTAATTTCTCTATTTGTCTGAGGACCATGTCACTAGTTACCCTATTCGAGCATAGTTTATTATCGTCCTGTTCTACATAATTTATTATTTCTGGAATTTCGCTAGTATCTTCCTGAGTAAAAACTGAGAGGAAATGAGGCACCTATAATGGAGGAATATAGCAAATAATGTTGTAGCAGAGATAACACCAGGAGGCAGCTCAGATGAAAACTCGCACACACACGAGCTTTTAAATCTCTGCACCAAATTCACCCTAAACCAGCAAATAGTAGAGCCTACAAGATTGGAGAATATGCTGGACCTCATCTTCACTAACAATGATGATCTGATACGGAATATTACCATATCAAAAACAATATACTCAGATCACAACATAATAGAGGTTCAAACATGTATGCGTGGGGCCCAAGACCGACAAAATGTGATCAGTCGTGAGGAAGCCTTCACCAAATTCAACTTCAATAACAAAAACATAAGGTGGGACCAAGTTAACCAGGTCCTAAGTGATATAAACTGGGAAGATAGCCTAAGCATCACGGATCCCAACCTATGTCTTGAACAAATTAACTCTGCGGCACTTGAGGTACGCTTAAGGCATGTTCCTTTAAGGAAAACGAGAAGATGAAAACTAGAAAGAGAGAGGCGCTCCCTATACAGGCGAAGGCAAAGAATAACAGAGCAGCTAAAAGAGGCCAATATATCTGTAATACGTAGGGAGACACTGGTCAGAGAAATAGCAAACATCGAACTAAAGTTAAAGGAATCTTACAAGAGTCAAGAAACGCGGGAAGAACTAAAAGCCATAAATAAAATTGAAAGAAACCCAAAATATTTCTTTTCTTATGCCGAATCAAAGTCGAGAACAGCATCCAGTATTGGGCCCCTACTTAAACGAGATGGGTCTTACACAGATGACAGCAAGGAAATGAGTAAGCTACTCAAGTTCTAATATGACTCGGTTTTTAGCGAGCCGCTAACCAGACTGAGAGTTGATGACCTAAATTATTTTTTTATGAGAGAGACATAGAATCTGGTAGACTCGAACCTATCTGATATTATCCTGACGCCAAATGACTTCGAAAAGGCGATAAACGATATGCCCATGCACTCTGCCCCAGGCCCAGACTCATGGAACTCCATGTTCATCAAGAATTGCAAGAAGCCTCTATCATGTGCTTTTAACATCATATGGAGAGGGAGCATGGACACTAGGGTCCTCCAACAACTGCTAAAAACAACAGACATAGACCCAATCCACAAAGGTAGCAGCAAAGCAATAACAAAGTATAGATGAATGGTTCAGAGAACCGACAAGTTATAAATTAGACACATATGCAACATTTGGGTATCTTTATTGAGGAAACGTTTCGCCACACAGTGGCTTCATCAGTCCAATACAAAGTAGAAAGGTGTAAGGAGAGTAGGAGTTTTGAGGTAATCAGTCCCTCGGCCTGTGTCTAATTTATAACTTGTCGGTTCTCTGAACCATTCATCTACACCCTGTCTGACACAGCAACATCTTGGGATCTTAATACAAACGAATTCTTCAATACTTGTCCAACCTTTGGACGAAGACCTACTTCGACTAGTGGATGGTACTACTATGACCCCGCCTCCTGCTGCTTCACCTCACCTGACTACAGTATATAAGCCACCTCTACGGACATATACAGTACTTTCTACAAGATTGATGGACTGAACACATCGACTCCAGGCCGAGGGACTGATTACCTCAAAACTCCTACTCTCCTTACACCTTTCTACTTTGTATTGGACTGATGAAGCCACTGTGTGGCGAAACGTTTCCTCAATAAAGATACCCAAATGTTGCATATGTGTCTAATTTATAATAACAAAGTACTACAGACCGATAGCGCTAACGTCCCATACCATAAAAATCTTTGAAAGGGTTCTAAGAAGCAAGATCGCCACTCATCTAGATACCAGTCAGTTACACAACCCAGGGCAACATGGGTTTAGAGCAGGTCTCTCCTGTCTGTCCTAACTACTGGTCCACTATAACAAGGTAAATGATGCTCTAGAAGACCAACAAAATGCAGATGTAGTACACACAGACTTTGCAAAAGCCTTTGACAAGTGTGACCATGGTGTAATAGCGCACAAAATGCGTGTTAAAGGATTAACAGTGTGGAGAAAATTCTCCAAGAGAGGGGGGGGTATAAGCCCTTTCTGCCCCTTCTGCCCTTAGGGACCCGGCCCTTAGAAAAGGGCCAGACGGCATGTCTGGCTTCCTGGTCAACAGTTTAATTCATAACATATGTACGGATCAGGAAGCAGTACGTCATGTCTAGCTGACCAGGGTTGCAAGGAAATGTATATGAGTGATTGAGACATTTGAGATAAATGTGACTCTTTGCCATAGCAGGAAAGTTAAAGAAACTGTTGTATCAATTTGTACACTTGACCTTGCAATCATAAACTATCAGTGATAGAAATATTTAGAGAACACAAGCATTTGAATTGCAACTGGTTGCAGCATTTTGCAAGTGTTGAAATTGTGCTGAAGTCAGCGATACCAAGCCCCGCTGAGGTCGGGGGCGCACAAGGGCGGCAGATTGAACTTATAAATAAATGAGAACGGTCTTACGGTGCAGGGATTTAACCTAACAAAGGGACCTATGATCGATTCAACCATCGCTCATGTTACAACGAGCAAGGTATGTTTTGTTGTTCTTGCCAGGCAGGGAACTGCGCAGTTCTTGTTAGGCAGGAGCATCAAAATCTATCTATTGACGGCGGTTATGATTGGATTTTTAAGTCCAAACACGTGAGTGTCCATCACAATCTTTATTTATGATTGGCGATATGGCATACGCTCCTTTGGGGAAATAATAAATACTGATGTGCATTTATTCTACCATACAACCCTGTGGGGGATGTGACCGGAGGCATCAACCAACCACTTCTGAGATGGCTGGGGAGTCGTGGATGCATCAACAAGCTAAGTAACATATATACAGTCCACATATACATGTACATTCCCCCACAAACAGGAAAAGTTGGTAGATGGATCTATAATTTCCTAACAAATAGAACACAAAGAGTAGTAGTAAACAGAGTAAAGTCTGAGGTGGCTAAGATGAAAAGCTCTGTTCCACAAGGCACAGTACTCGCTCCCATCCTGTTCCTCATCCTCATATCGGACATAGACAGGGATATAAGCCACAGTGCCGTGTCTTCCTTTTGCAGATGACACCCGAATCTGCATGACAGTGTCCACCGTTGAAGACACTGCAAAACTATAAGCAGACATCAACCAAATCTTTAAATGGGCCTCAGAAAACAATATGAAGTTCAATGATGAGAAATTTCACTTATTTCACTTACTCTGATATGGAAAACGTGAGGAAATTAAAACTCTATCAGAGTATAAAACAAATTCCAACCACACAATAGAGCGAAAAACTAATGTAAAAGAACTGAGAGTGATAATGTCAGAGGATCTCACCTTCAAAGATCATAACTTGATATCAATCGCATCTACTAGAAATATGACAGGATAGATAATGAGAACCTTCATGATGACAAGCCCATGATGACACTCTTCAGGTCGCTTGTTCTATCTAGGATGGAATATTGCTGCACACTAACAGCACCTTTCAAGGCAGGTGAAATTGCTGACCTAGAAAATGTACAGAGAACCTTCACGGCACACAACTGCGATAAAACACTTCCATTACTGGGAACGCAGGAGAGATACATGATTATATACACTTGGAAAATCCTAGAGGGATTAGTACCAAACTTGCACCTGAAAATTACTCCCTATGAAAACAAAAGACTCGGCAGACGATGCGACACATTCCCAATGAAAAGCAGGGGTGCCACTAGCATGATAAGAGACAACACAATAATAGTCAGCAGCCCAAGACTGTTCAACTGCCTCCCAGCATACATAAGGGAGATTACCAATAGATCCCTGGCTGTCTTCAGCAGGCGCTGGACAGGCACCTAAAGTCAGTACCTGACCAACCGGGCTGTGGTTTGTACGTCGGGTTGTGTGCGGCCATCAGTAACAGCCTGGTTGATCAGACCCTGATCCACTATGAGGCCCGGTCGCAGACCGGGCCGCGGGAGCGTTGACCCCTGAAACCCTCTCCAGGTATACTCCAGGTATTTTCTCTAACTTTTGTTCTATAAACTTGGAAAAAACGTTTTGGGTTAGTTTTCGAATACCCAGCAACTTTAATTTCATAGTCCCGTTTTGCTTTTCTTATCCTCTTTTTGACCTCCATCTTAATGTGAATATATTGATCATAAGATGACCCTCAACTCTTTTCATGCACCTATAAATTCCTTTCTTCTGCCCTAAAATATATTTGAGCCTATTATTCATCCATTTCGGGTCATTTCTATTCGATCTTATTTCTTTATATTGAATAAACGTTCTTTGGGCATCCTGATAGCTCTCCTCGTTACCCCAGTCCACAGATGATAGGTGTTCTCTAAACCCATTGTAATCTGCTAAGCGAAAAACTGGGACCGTTACTGAGTTATCCCTACTGTCATTCTTCCACTCAATGCTAAAGGTAATTGATTTGTGGTCGCTGGTGCCGAGTTCTTCTGTAATTTCTAAATTGTTAACAAGGGCCTCTTTGCATATATATTCCCCAGAGAGAAATTAGGTCAAATAATAACGATCCCAAATGGGTTAACAGGAGGCTAAAACATCTATTAGGGGAGAAAAGAGGAATTTATAGGCGCATCAAAAGAGGAGATGTTAACCTTATTGACCAATATGTTCAGTTAAAAAGAGAAGTAAAAAAGGGGATTAGAAAGGCTAAACGTGACTATGAAATTAGAGTTGCTAATGAATCAAAGACTAATCCAAAAGGGTTCTTTCAAGTGTATAGGACGAAGGTGAGGGAAAAAGTAGGACCTCTGAAAATTGGGAATGGACAGCTGACGGATAACGAACTGGAAATGTGTTCTCTATTTTATTATTATTTTTTGTCAGTCTTTACACAAGAAGACGTAAATGAGATTCCAGAAATTTACAATTATTCAGTTCCTGAAGAATTCAAATTAACTAATATTACTGTCACGAGGGACATGGTTATCAAACAGATAGATAAACTGAAGCAAAATAAGTCCCCGGGACCCGACGAGTTGTTTTCCAGGGTACTTAAAGAATGCAAGATGGAACTTAGTCAGCCATTAACGAATGTGTTTAATACGTCCATCCTAACTGGTGTTGTGCCAGAGATGTGGAAGATAGCTAATGTAGTTCCTATATTCAAATCAGGGGATAAGTTCATTCCATCAAATTACCGTCCAATAAACCTCACGTCTATAGTAGGCAAATTATTAGAATCAATTATAGCTGATATTATTAGAAGTCACCTTGAAGAACATAATTTGATTAATGAATCTCAGCATGGGTTTACGAGAGGTCGTTCCTGCCTAACAAATTTACTGACGTTTTTCAATAAAACATTTGAGGCAGTAGACAGTGATAAAGAATATGATATAGTTTACTTGGATTTCAGTAAGGCCTTCGATAGAGTACCTCACAAGAGACTCTTAAGAAAGGTGGCAGCTCATGGTATAGGAGGTAAAGTTCTAGCATGGATAGAGGCATGGCTTACCAATAGAAAGCAGAGAGTTTCCATTAATGGGGTCAAATCTGAATGGGAATTAGTCACTAGTGGCGTTCCATAAGGATCAGTTTTAGGCCCACTGTTGTTCATAATTTACCTTAATGACCTTGATGAAGGAATTGCAAGTGACATGAGTAAATTTGCTGATGATACAAAAATAGGCCGTATGATTCATTCTGAGGAGGATACCAGTGAACTCCAGGAGGATTTGGACAAATTAATGTCTTGGTCTGAAAAGTGGCAGATGAAGTTCAATGTGGACAAGTGTAAGGTACTAACTAGTCCATGGTAATGAAAATATCCCTCGAGCTTGGTCATACAGAATGTGAAAAAGACTTGGGAGTCATGGTGAGCAGAAATCTAAAGCCAAAACAACAGTGCCTAAGTGTGCGCAACAAGGCTAACAGATTACTAGGATTTATTTCAAGAAGTATAAGCAACAGAAGTCCAAAAGTTATTTTACAGTTCTATACATGTTAGGTAAAAGGACACAAGTGCAACTAATGTGACATTTTACTGTGGCAACGTTTCGCTCTCCAGGAGCTTTGTGAAGCTGTAACGAGAGTAACGAGTAGAAACTGACCTCCTTTATGATGCAGTAGACTTCTCGTGGTTCCAGGTGAAGGACGCTGGCGTTGCTAAGCTCCTGGAGGTGTTCCACACTGAACACGTTGTGATACAACCTGCTTGTCAATGTTGCCCATTGTACTTTACTGTACTTCTTCCTGTATCAGTGATAGTGAGAGAGAGAGAGAGAGAGAGAGAGAGAGAGAGAGAGAGAGAGAGAGAGAGAGAGAGGAGAGAGAGAGAGAGAGAGAGAGAGAGAGAGAGAAGAGAGAGAGAGAGAGAGAGAGAGAGAGAGAGAGAGAGAGAGAGAGAGGCTTATACTTTACTATATCTGTTTCAATGATAACATGTAAACAAGTTTCCAGAACTTAACTACTAATACTCAGGAACAAAAGAAAAAAAACGCTTTAAAATATATTATAAGGAAATTTAAATCTTTCTTGTTAGAGCAACAAGAACGTGAGATAACAGCCACACATTTGCCATGGCGTTATAACACGGGTCACCAATCCTTTCTTGCAACAGCGGTATAAGTGGAGAGGGTTACAGGGATCAACGACCCCGTCTATGACCAGGCTTCATGGTAGATCACGTCGGCTTACGTGCTGGTCGCACGTAAACTGACATACGAACCACAGCCCGGCTGGTCAGTTACTGACTTTAGGTGCCTGTCCAGTGCCTTCTTGAAGACAGCGAGGGGTCTATTGGTAATCCCCGTTATGTATGCTGGGAGACAGCTAAACAGTTTTGGGCCTCTGACGTGGCCCACGCCACGTACTCGTGGCGCCCCTGCTTTTCATTGGGGGAGGGGGTGCCTGCCGAGTCTTTTGCTTTCGTTGGGAGTGATTTTCGTGTGCAAATATGGGACTAGTACCTCTAGGATTTTCGAAGTGCATATTATCAAGTGTCTTTCTCGCCTGCGTTCCAGGGAATACAAATAAAGGGACTTCAACCGTTCCCAGTAATTCAGGTGCTTTATCGTACTTAAACGTACAGTGAAAGTTGTTTGTATATACTCCAGGTTAGCAATTTCGCCAGCCTTGAAGCGAGCCGTTAGTGTACAGCAGTATTCCAGCCTAGAAAGAACAAGCGATTTCAAGAGAATCATCATCGGTTTGGCATCCCTAGTTTTGAAGGTTCTCATAATCCATCCTATCATTTTCCAAGCAGATGTGGTAGATACATTGTTGTGGCCTTTGAAGGAGAGATCCTCTGACAAAATGACTCCTAGGACCTTCACATTAGTTTCTCATTCTATTGTGTGGTTGTTTATACTCCGATACAGTTTTAATTTCCTCGAGTTTTACATATCGGAGTAGTTGAAATTTCTCTTCATTAAACTTCATATTATTTTCTGCGGCCCATTTAAAAATTTGGTTTATGTCCGCCTGGAGTCCTGCAATGTCTTCCATGGATGACGCTGTCATGCAGATTCTGGTGTCAACCGCAAAGGAGAACACGGTGCTGTGTCTTACGTCTCTGTCTATGTCAGATACAGGTGTTAGGGCTGTATAAAGGAATAACAGGAAAAATTGGTAGATGGATCTATAATTTAATATCAAATAGAATACAAAGAGTAGTAATAAACAGAGTAAAGTCTAAAGAGGCTACGGTGAAAAGCTCTGTTCCACAAGGCACAGTACTCGCTCCCATCCTGTTCCTCATCCTCATATCTGACATAGACAGGGATATAAGCCACAATGCCGTGTCTTCCTTTGCAGATGACACCCGAATTTGCATGACAGTGTCCACCAATGAAGACTCCAGGCGGACATAAACTAAATCTTTAAGTGAACCGCAGAAAACAATATGAAGTTCAATGATGAGAAAATTCAATTACTCAGATACGGAAAATGTGAGGAAATCAAAACTACATCGGAGTATAAAACCAATTCCAAACACACAATAGAGCGAAAACCTAATGTAAAAGACCAGGGAGTGATAATGTCAGAAGATCTCACCTTCAAGGACCACAACATTGTACCAATCGCATCTGGAAGAAAAATGACAGGATGGATAATGAGAACTTTCAAAACCAGGGACGTAAAGCCCATGATGACACTCTTCAGGTCGCTTGCTATACCTAGGCTGGAATATTGCTGCACACTAACAGCACCTTTCAAGGCAAGTGAAATTTCTGACCTAGAAAATGTACAGAGAAACTTCACGGCACGCATAACTGCGATAAACCACCTCAATTACTGGAAACACTTGAAATTCCTAAACCTGTACTCCCCAGAACGCAGGCAGGAGAGATACATTATTATATACACATGGAAAATCCTAGAGGGATTAATACCGAACTTGCACACAAAAATCACTCTCTATGAAAGCAAACGACTCGGCAGACGAAGCAACATCCCCCCAATGAAAAGCAGGGGTGCAACTAGCACGTTGAGAGACAACACAATAAGTGTCAGGGGCCCAAGACTGTTCAACTGCCTCCCAGCATACATAAAGGGATTACAAATAGTCCTCTGGGTGTCTTCAAGCAGGCACTGGACAGGCACCTAAAGACAGTACCTGACCAGCCGGGATGCGGTTCGTACGGCGGTTAGCTTGCGGCCAACAGTAACAGCCTGGTTGATCAGGCCCTGATCCACCGTGAGGCCTGGTCACAGACCGGGCCGCGTGGGCCTTTACCCCCGGAACCCTCTCCAGGATATAGTTGACAAACTTCCAGATGTAGTTGTAGCATAGGCATGCAGGTGTCAGGGGCGTAGTGCAGGAATGCAGGTGTCAGGAGTGTAGTGCAGGAATGCAGGTGTCAGGGGCGTAGTGTAGGCATGCAGGTGTCAGGGGCGTAGTGTAGGCATGCAGGTGTCAGGAATGTAGTGTAGGCATGCAGGTGTCAAGGGTGTAGGGTAGGCATGCAGGTGTCAGGGGCGTAGTGTACGCATGCAGGTGTCAGGGGTTTAGTGTAGGCATGCAGGTGTCAGGGGTGTAGTGTAGGCATGCAGGTGTCAGGGGCGTAATGTAGAAAGGCAGGTGTTAGGGGCGTAGTGTACGCATGCAGGTGTCAGGGGTTTAGTGTAGGCATGCAGGTGTCAGGGGTGTAGTGTAGGCATGCAGGTGTCAGGGGCGTAATGTAGACATGCAGGTGTCAGGGATGTAGTGTATTCACGCAGGTGTCAGGGATGTAGTGTAGGCATGCAGGTGTCAGGGGTGTAGTGCAGGCATGCAGGTGTCAGGGGTGTAATGTAGGCATGCAGGTGTCAGGGGTGTAGTGTAGGCATGCAGGTGTCAGGGATGTAGTGTATTCATACAGGTGTCAGGGATGTAGTGTAGACATGCAGGTGTCAGGGGTGTAGTTTAGGCATGCAGGTGTCAGGGGGGTAGTGTAGGCATGCAGGTGTCAGGGATGTAGTGTAGGCATGCAGGTGTCAGGGGTGTAGTGTATTCATGCAGGTGTCAGGGATGTAGTGTAGGCATGCAGGTGTCAGGGGTGTAGTGTAGGCATGCAGGTGTCAAGGGTGTAGTGTAGGCGTGCAGGTGTCAGGGATTTAGTGTAGGCATGCAGATGTCAGGGGTGTAGTGAAGGCATGCAGGTGTCAGGGGTGTAGTGTAGGCATTCAGGTATCAGGGATGTAATGTAGTCATGTAGGAGTCAGGGGTGTAGTGTAGTCATGCAGGTGTCAGGGGTGTAGTGTAGGCATGCAGGTGTCAGGGGTGTAGTGTAGTGTAGGCATGCAGGTGTCAGGGGTGTAGTGATGGCATGCAGGTGTCAGGGGTGTAGTGTCTCCATGCAGATGTCAATGGTGTAGTGTAGGCATGCAGGTGTCAGGGGTGTAGTGTAGGCATGCAGGTGTCAGGGGTGTACTGTAGGCATGCAGGTGTCAGGGGTGTAGTGTGGGCATGCAGGTGTCAGGGATGTAATGTAGGCATGCAGGTGTCAGAGGTGTAGTGTAGGCATGCAGGTGTCAGGGGTGTAGTGTAGGCAT